>WOVY01009441.1:0-140000 GCA_013436015.1 Rhipicephalus annulatus
GACGATGAACAAAACCAGGCGACAGCGCTGACGATTTTTGTTTTGAACTTTTCGCACCGTAGCTGACGTCATGTTTAAGACGGAAGTCACATGACCCTCGAAATTAACGGCTATGTATTATTTTGAAGAAAAAAGTTGACAGGCGTTGTGACCCATTAGGTGGCACTTGCCTGCGTGCTTTCTTTCTCCCTTTTTACACCAGATCCTTGGCGTGTGGTTATACAAATGAAATATTCAATAGATGAGCCGCTTCTGTAATGATGAGTCACAGGCTTTTTCAGTTCAGCCTCCACCTCTTCTACCAATGTGCAAAAGAAACCTTTCAAATACAAATCTTCAAATTCTTATTGGCTTCCTTACCTCGCTTAAAGCACCACACATGTACTACTTGCCTAATTTGTTCACTGCTCATCTACACTGTAACATCAAGGTTTAGATGATCTGTTTAGCGAAGCCTCCACTAAAGCCCTTACCCAAAATAGCGATAGTTCTTTGCCACCATCACCATCCGTGTGCCAGCAGTTCAAGTAAAAGCAAAAGAAAAAAACAAATAGTAATAGAATATTACAGAAAATCAGATGGGCTGAAATGCATGTTTATTTACGAAAGATAGTGCAAAATTTTCATGTTTTTTATGTGTTGTTCTTCTGGACACTTTGCTAGCTGCACAATTTATTCAACCTTTATGGTTCCTTGGTAGCCGTACGTGAGAGCAAAAACATCTTCAAGAAACACTTCAAAACCAAACTTCTTCTATTAACAAAATAATGTGCTTGCAACGTACACCAGAACATCTTGTAGACAAAACAAAATCCAGCCAGCTGTCGAAAGAGCGATACTAAATGTCAAATTTCAATGTTTTTTGTCTTTCCTTTCGTCGCAACATAGCTTCGACCTCGTTTTATGAATTTGGGGTTCTCTCGTGGATATGTTCGTTTTCCAGCGGGTCCTTCGTCACAGGTGCGAGAAATATTCGCCATCCTGGAAGCGCAAACTCTTGCACACTGGCAGGATCTTTTGTACTGCTCTGAGCCCCACTCTCGCACTATCTTGGCGCGTTTTTTGAAGCCTCACGCCTCACCCTAGCTACGACATCCTGCGCCCTCACCGTCACAACACCTCCCACCTCCGGTAATAGGTTTTACAGACTTTTAGTGTGGTCTGCGCACTAACGAATGCAACGCAAGGTCAAATTACTGAAAGTTAAATATTCGTCCTTGTCATCTTCTTTTTGAGCTTGAAATGGGTATTGTATATAATCTTTTTTCTTTTTCTTGCCACATTTCCACAACCTCAAGTTTTATAGTCACACCCACAATGAATTAACTATACGAATGATTACATAACTTTATTTACGCTAAAAACAACTTTGGCTAATTTCACAAATAGTGTTTATGAGCCTCACATTGCCAGCCTATTCGTTTTCCAGTCTTTTTTACGTAGTAATGCCTGTCTACTAATAATTATTTTTTCATGTTATATTTTGCTTTAACAGTAAAAGCTTTAATGAGGTCACTTTTCGGGTTACGCGTAGTTGCATGTTGTCTGCCGCCGCCGGTGGTGTCCTCAACCACATCGCGCCAAATAAAAAAACCCTTGCACCAATGATGAAGTCGGGCTTGACCCCGGGTCCCAGCCTAATATTCTACAACTGAGCTACGCCGGTGCTTGTAACTTGATGTCCAAACTTGCCTTAGGCAAGCATGCCCTAGCAGTAATGACACAGTGGGGCTCGAACCCTGGTCCGCTGTGTGCCAGCCCAGTATTCTACCACCGACCTACACCGGTGCTTGTGACTTGTAAAACTTCCCTTAGGCAGTCTTGATGTAGGGAAAGCAATCGCGGTTATACGACTCATAAAGCGTTCTGCAACAGCGAAAGGTCAACCAGTCGTCGCACAATGCGATTAGCGTAACTAGCGCGCCGCCGTCAATTTCTCCAACCTATTACAAAGCTTGTTCTTGTTTTCCTATTAACTGTGGCGCATACCCACTTCAGCCATAATTCCTTATCATCCTCAGCCACTGCATGGGCAATTGGTACAAAATTTCTTGCAAGTGTTTAGCGGATGACAAGGTTCTCAGAAGAATGACAAAAAATAGCATAGCGAATGCCGGCCTACAACCCAAGAGTTTATTATTAATGCCCTAGTGGGTACTAAGCAAGTGTGCTTGCAGTAGTTACCCAATGAGTGTTTTAAAAAAGGCTCTTAAAAGCCGCTCTCTAGCTTTCCCCTGTGACTGTGGTGCACCTACCGCGCCGGCCTGGTGTTTTTTTCGTGACCTAGCAATAAAACTACCGTACGTACTGCATCCCAGTGCTTATTTTTGTCATACTTTATTGATAGGAGTTCTCCTGACAATGTCAATGTCAGGAACTCCCTGTCTGTTAAATACACAAATCAGTCTTGTTTTTTTCTTAATAATTCTAGAATATTGCCAATACTCTACGCGTATCAATATTTTACATTCTGCCAATAAATGAGCGAACTTATGCGACAGAACGAATTCTGTCAAGACTGACGCACGTATTTCTCAAGAGACACCTAGAACTAATAACAGGTTCTTTACGATTTAAGCATTCGTCTGACAAATCGCAGCTTTGCGTCTCTCAGTTCAGGTGACGGGCCGAAGGGGGCTATGATGATTGGCTTGTCGTCTTCAGGAAGTATGCGGAACTGCTGCAGAAGCGTAGTCAGGAACAGGAATAAATTCACCATTGCCATGTTTTCGAATGGACATATCCTCCTCCCTGAAGAAGAAATTCATTTAAAAAATTAGTTCACCGCAGTCCAAAATGTATTTTACTGGGTTTGTTACCGAAGAGATAACGACACTAGTTCACACTACCTAACACATGAAGCTGAATATTCATTCGTGCAACAATATCTGTTTCTCTTATTAAAATGACTTGGAGGTCTGGTTTAATTCTTCAAGGAAACAAAAAAATGACCCCATAGTGCACAATCGGAATTGCTTGCCGCACGTGTAGGTAGCTACGTCTTAAGCACATTACTAAACTTTTTTCATGTGCGCATGAATGAAGAAGGCTGCTTGCATGAAGAAATTTTGGTCTCTATATTCTATAATTAGGTGTGGACCCGTTTGCCTAGTTCACAGGTGAAATAGAAAAAAGCGGTAAGACGGTTGTTTTGCTGAAATAAGGGATTAACACTCCAAACACGCGACGTTTGGGTCGCCTATGTTTCAGATGCTGGTTTCCATTTTTGAGTCAAGTAAAAAAAATTGTCAATGATTTGAGCGCCAAAGTGATTTCATTCTAAACGAATGTTGGCGCAAGGAAAACAAGGGCGGTAATGGAAAAGATGACTGCAGTGATTTTCTATTTCTCGTTTTCTCTGTTGTCGCACTTATCATAGTTTAAGAAGAAGGCACACCAGCTCGCACAACGTAATCTTCTGATGCCAAGGTAATGGTTTCAAAAAAGAGTCTTTGCCAGCACGGCTGTTTGAGTACAAAGTAAAGGGACCATGTCATTAAGATAAAGTTGAGCTGGTAGGCGCCATAAAAGCGGGGTATATATGTGCCAATGCGCATACTAAATCTCGTGACGTGGATGGCTTCATGCCGCCTCTGCTCTCCGCAACCTGTTCGCATGTTTGCGTACGTCATGCGTACTCCTGAAAGACCGCTTACTTCGTTGTGGAAACAAAATGTTCAATGCAATTTACGTGCGCCTATACAATATACGCAAACATTCTGGCCCCACCGCCTCTGTCGCACCTTATTGAGTGCAAGCAAATGTCGGTATGACATATTTGCAATCGTATCATCAGTACCCTCTAATTCATTTCGATGAAGGTGTCATTTTGATACCCAAGCACATCCTATTGAACTTGGTTCCATCGTAAACAAAAGGAATAATCTTGAGCTGCGATCGCTGATATTTAGAGACACCGTCTTGGTAAAGTGATGTCTGTTTCTCGATCCGCGTGACACCGCAAAGCGTAACGACCTTCTCAAAAGGCGGTTTGGCGCTAAAAAAAAAACATTAGAGGGCCACGTCATTTCTACAACGGTGCACATATTCGTGCAAACATTAGCACAGACTTCACACGTTATTCTGGTTGAATAATGCAAAACAACAAACGTTTTCTAGCATTAATTCAAGAAACATAAACTTATTTGTCTTAGTTTGCCCTGTAACGTTATGTTGCGGTAATAGACACAAACTCAAGTTATTTATACAATTTCATTTGCATACACGTATAAAGAAGAACACACAGGAAAAGAAAGAGAGGAAACTGGCAAATGCTATCAGGAGAGTCACAAATTCTGATTACTCTTTCTTTTGGGACGAGGCAAGGGACAGAGGACGAGAGGGAAAGCATCAAATGCAATGCAAAACTTGATTGTGACAAAACATTACGCTTCTCTCACACGTAACAGGAACGTTAGTTTGGCTTCGGCAGTAATTGACAATACTGTGATGGTCACAAAGTAAATGTGACAATCGACTCTATTCGCCTAGATCAAAACGTCAGCGCATACACTAGTGCTCGCGTCGCCGACCGCTTAGCGCGGTGACACTTCACGCTGGACATACTACAGATAGCTATGCCGCATGTGTTTTTTCTCACGTTTCCATCGTCTCGATGTGACGCCAAGCGACAATCGTGGTGCATGACAGATGCGGCACAGCCACCTTCAAGAGCTCTGCGCGTAGATACGTTTCAACAGCAAATTATGCATGCTAATTTTTTATATCGCTCTCGGTATTGCCTAGCCACACGAAGGATCCCTGCTTTATCTCACAAGAAATAGTATTATTTTCGCTAGCCGCATGCTATAAAAAAGATCAGCAATTCTGTTTGTTTTTTTATATACATCACACAAGTTTTCGAAGAATGTAGTTGAAATAAGTTCACTGAAATTAAGGTTATAACTAGAAGCTTTAACAAATTCATCGAATAGTTTTTCAAAAGCACCATCTTCCTGGACAGAACTGACAGAACTGGACATAACTGGACATCACTGGACATAAAAAGTCACGTTGATTTCAAAACACTTCTAGACGTACTGGCAAAGAAAAAGCCCACGACTGCCCTACAAAATTTCCCTTGCGGGACAATTGACAAAGAAAACATGTTAAAAAACAAGAATTGAATATGTTTACCCGACATAGCGATATTCTTCATTCTTTATTCAATCATTACCCGCTTAGCCAGAAGGCGCTGCAGCAGGGGGAAACAATGTTGAGAAAAACACATCTTCATTTATACAGCACACTTGTTCATTAGATAAGCGATTCTATTCTCTAGTGGATAATTCTCTAGTGGATAAGAACAAAAAAGAAATTAGCATACAAATTATATCTGTTATGATACTCTAGAATTTCAAAACAATTAACATTTCGCGAGGAAGTATAGTGAGGACTGTAAGGATAATTTTTCCTTTAGAATGCCAGTTTAACAATTCAATATTTGGTGCAATACATACACCTTACCACAAAGACGGAAAACAATCTGCCCACAAACCTTCACCACTGTCAAAAGTTGGGCCGTATGCTGCCATTAATGTATGGCTCTAAACTATCCTAGCGCTCGCTAATGTCAGACTTGGCTGGTGGCAGTGTGTATAAATTTTCAGTTGCAAAATAAAAAAACACTGTTTTTGCTCCATTTACTGTACCATATGTCGTTAAAGAAAAAAAAATAATGGAGTCCGCGTTTTCACCACGTAACTCGAGTGAATTCGTTAAGCTAGCGGGGTGGTTCGAAAGAAGAATGGGATGGCCCCCTCGTTGTGGAAACACCCGAGGAGCAGCAAATTCTTGATAAATGGCAACGACAACAGGCAATGTAGATGCACCCGCCAGGCTTCCTGGTACCTGGTTTCAGAAACGGAATTATCTTTCGCTGCTAAATAAATTGGATCATACTTTTCCGCAATGAAGCACTACTGCTCACTCAATGAATATCTTGATTATTCACGTCACCGTTAACTATAGTATCCGAAGCGATCGTTAGAAGTTGTTCATCTCCTGGCGAAATGAAACAATCAGTGGCAGCTACGAACGGAAAGCTGTATGGATCGACAACCGAGAACTCTCAATAGCTGACATTTGAATGACTCGCTGACGACACGATATGAAAGCTGATGCCGAAGAAAGGAAGTCCCATCCTAAAATTACTGTGTGAGTGCACAAAGGTAGTACAAGAAACTGAATGTGGTGAAGGATGCCATCTAGGAAAACGCGGATTGTGCAAACACTTCAAGGCTGGACTAGGGACTCCATCTGCGCAACGAAGGGGAGGACCATCGTAGGGCGTCCTAACTTTTTTCAAGCGGGCACAAAAGTCTGCACGAATTACGGAAAGTGATGCGCCTGTGTCCACCAGGGCCTCTGTCTGTATACCTTCAACACACACCAATAAAACATTCAATGCGCGGTCCGGAGGAGTTTGACGCAGTTCGAAAGATGCAGCTTTCGCTTCCAAAGCTGCAGTGTTCCGTTTTCCAGTTGGTGGTCGGGAATCAAAGTAGAATGTCGGAGAGGAGAAGAGGAACGCCGCATCGGTGAAGGTGAGCGACGACGTGAGAACCGGGAACTGCCAACTGGGTCAAAGTTCTGCGGAGACGGCGACCGACGTGTGCTGTTCGGATACAGCCGACGATAGGGTGGTCCAGTCGCGTAGAAGTCGTCCCGTTCAAGGTTATCGTAGCTTCGTCGTTCGTCTTGCTGACGGCGTCGGCAAAACCTTGAATATGACCACGGATGCCGCAATAAAAGCAAGTCGGCCGCGAACTGCGTCAGGCGTTGTAAGGCTGGGAAGATGGTCGCGGTGCGAGTGAGTTGAGCGAACCATGCACTTCTGGCGCTGGTAGCTGCATTGGGCTTTGCTGGGGTGCAGGTGTCCTAGCAGCAACCTGAGCATACGTTGGCATGACCACAGGTTATGAGCTCGGGACAGGTGTGACAGTCATCGAGGCCAGGCTCTGGTGGAGCGTAGGTGTCGTTTGCAGCAACGTGAGCATAACTGGGCTTGGGATGTGAACTGGAAGCTGGTGTACTAGTCATCAAGGCCAGTTCCTCCCTCACGACGTCGCGTAAACTAGTAGCGGGTGGCGTCGTTCGGATATCGAGGTGGCGAGGTGAAGCCTGTGCATGAAGTTCTTCGCGGATGATAGAGCGGATCAGTGCACGCAGCTCTGTTGTATCATGACTTGAGCTCAGATCAGACATATCAGGTTGTACCCGAGTGGTCTGAAGCTCCTCAAGGCGCTGACAGGTAGCGAAAACATCGGCTACGGTTTGGGGATTTTGCACCACAAGCGCGTTAAAAGCGACAGTCGCAATCCCTTTTAGCAGGTGGCGCACACTGTCGTTTTCCGCCATATCGTTGTCGATGCGGCGGCTAAGGGCGAGAACATGTTCGATGTAAGAAGTGTAAGACTCGCCAGGGCGTTGAACACGTGCACCAAGCTTCTTTTTGGTGATATCTAAGCGCACTGACGGGTTGGCAAAAATTTCAGCACCTTAAGCATTTGGACGAAGTTCCAACGTGCATTTCGAACGCTGGCCTACAGCTCAATACAAAAGAGTGCCACTTCGCCAGCACAAGCATCAAAGTATTGGGTCGCCCCGCCGCGGTGGTCTAGTGGCTAAGGTACTCGGCTGCTGACCCGCAGGTCGCGGGTTCGATTCCCGGCTGCGGCGGCTGCATTTCCGATGGAGGCGGAAATGTTGTAGGCCCGTGTACTCAGTTTTGGGTGCACGTTAAAGAACCCCAGGTGGTCAAAATTTCCGGAGCCCTCCACTACGGCGTCTCTCATAATCAAGTCGTGGTTTTGGGACGTTAAACCCCACAAATCAATCAATCAAAGTATTGGGTCACCTTGTGAGCAAAGACGGCGTTCGACGCGACGCCGACAAGGTTGCTGCCGTAATTAGTTTCCACGTCCGCGCAATCAAAAACAATTGCGAAATTTTATGGGCCTGGCGTCTTACTTCCGCCGCTTCATCCGTCACTTTGCTGCCATTGCGGGGCCGTTACACAAGCTTCTGACGTCAGAGACGGATTTCACGTGGGACTGACCAGTGCGAGTGTGCTTTCCAAGCCCTTAAGCGTGCTCTGACATCAGACCCCGTCCTCCGTCACTTCGATGAGAGTGCACCCGCTTTCCTGCACACAGATGCCAGCGGCCACGGACTCGGTGCTGTCCTCCTCCAGCGCGATGACACTTCGCGTGAGAGAGTAGTTGCGTATGCCAGCCGCACACTAACACCTGCAGAGCAGAACTACTCGATAACAGAGCAGGAATGTCTCGCTCTCGTTTGGGCCATCAAGAAATTTCGACCTTATCTGTATGGACGCCACTTCACTGTGGTTACCGACCACCATGCCCTATGCTGGTTGTCCTCGCTGAAGAACTTGTCTGGGCGCCTCGGTCGCTGCATACTGCGTTTGCAAGAGTACACTTTTGACGTTGTGTACAGGTCCGGCAAACTGCATCAGGATGCTGACGCTCTCTCTCGCTGCCCTCTGCCACTTTCATCTCCAACCACGCGTCCTGAATGCCCCTCAGGTGATCAAACGGCTTCCTCTTCACTCTCGTTATCACCACTGGCAGTTGCTGGGTCGCTACCTTTAAACAACAGCGCCCAGTTTGCCGCGTACCAACGTGACGACCCCTACTGTAACCGCATCATCGAATACTTAAAAGGCTCGCCTTCTCCACCTAATGCCAGACTACGTCGTCAGCTACGGCTGTTCAAGCTAGAGAACAATGTCCGGCAGCACTATACTTACAATGCGGATGGGCATCGGTGGGTGCCAGTACTTCCCCGTTCGCTGCGAAAACAAGTTCTCGAAGCATTGCATGACGAACCATCAACTGGACACTTGGGATTTCAAAAAACCTACAACCGCGTTAGGAGCCGTTACTTCTGGCCTAGTCTTTCTACCTTTGTGGCTAATTATATCGCTTCTTGTGCACTTTGTCAACGCCGGAAACGACCAACTTCAGCTCCTGCTGGCTTATTACAACACATTCCATGTCCCGACACACCTTTTGCCGTTGTCGGAATAGACCTCGTCGGGCCACTTCCCGTAACGCCAGCGGGCCACCGCTGGATCGTAACAGCCGTCGACCACCTCACACGATACGCGGAGACCGCTCCTCTACGCACAAGCTCCGCCTCAGACGTTGCCGCCTTCTTTTTAGAAGCCATTGTGTTGCGTCATGGTGCACCTCGCACGTTGTTGAGTGACCGGGGAAAGGCCTTCATATCGACAATTCTGGACGAAATTCTAAAAACTTGTGGCACAGTTCATAAGACCACATCCGCTTACCACCCACAGACAATTGGGCTGACAGAGCGATTCCACCGGACTCTAATCGACATGATATCCATGTACATCAGACCGAACCACGATAATTGGGACAAAATCTTGCCGTTCGTAACATTTGCACACAACACCGCTTGCTTGCTTGCCTTGCTTGTTCCTTTCTTTTGTGGCTCTCACCCACTAAGGGGGATTGGCCAAGAAGCCGGTGGTTAATGCAAGTAAATACCTATAGCTTTTCTAGATTAGGGGAATATGATTACTGTGTTTTGACTGTGAAATTAATTTGGCGCAATGTAAAAAAAGAAAGAAAAAAGGGGGAGAAATAATGGAATTTGTTGAATATCTGTAATGGAATCGTTATATGAAATTTTCCTGAAAGTTGAATCATTGCAGTGTATCAGCTAAATAATAAGTGGTAGTGTGACTAGTAAAATTCGGGAGCTGATGGCTGACTCAGCAAGGTAATCTTCTTGTGTTATATATGAATTCGCAGAGAGCCCTGCAGATGTTCCTGTCGCTATGTCCCAATGAAATGGCCCCAAAAGACAAAATATTGGGAGTATTAAGTGATACTCCTAATTTTTTGAATAGAATTTCGAAGCAGTTTTTTCTTTGATTTTTGAATCGGTGACATGTGTTAAGAAAATGGTCGATATGTTCAGGTTCGTTACAGCTTGAGCACAGAGGGGATGGCACCAGACCAGACCTGTTTAAGTAGAAATTAAGAGGTGGTACACGGCAACGTAATTTTGTTACCAAGACTTCCAATTTACGCGTGGGACACCATTTATTATTCCATGTGAATTGCAGGTGCGAGAAATCTGGATTCGGTATAATGGTTTTTGATGAGTCTTCAAGAAGGGAAAGTTTTCTAAACCTCGCTGCTGTTACATAAGCTGTAGGAGGCATGATTGGCACAATCGGAAGATCAAGAGATGTTCGCGCAAGTTTGTCAGCCATCTCGTTTATATATATACTACGATGGCCTGGCACCCATATCATTCGCACTAGACGAATGTTTGCTGGGATTAATGATTTAAAAGTCTTTAGTACTGCTGGTGTCGACGACGATGATAAGAATGAACACACGGAATACGAGTCAGTCACTATCACAGCTGTCGAATGAGTCGCAGGAAGTTTACGAATAGCTAGTATAACGGCCGTTAATTCCGCTTCAAATATTGGTGTATAGTCTGGGAGGCGTAATGAAAATGACCAGAATAATGAGAGAGAAAAAATACTCACACCTGCCTTCTCGCCACTCATAGATGCATCCGTTGCAATTACTGTATTAGTACCTAATTGAGACAGGTGTTGTTCTAATAAACCAATCAAATATTTAGAGGGCAAGTGTTTTGCGTTCATGGGGAAGATATTGTCAAATTCTATTTGGACTTGGCCGATTGGTTTGACAGGTGGTGTGATCTCGAATATATTAACATTTAAAGTATCTAGAAGTGTTTGAACAAATAGCACTTGGGGTTTATATACACGGGACCAATGTTCATTGAAGAAGACACCAGGCTCGGCAAAGAATACAAATTGTCGCCTTCTTAAAGTGGATTCAGAAAATTTTAAATAGGTGTTTACTGTTAAAATACGAAATCTGCAAGCAAGGGTGGGTATCCGAGCTTCTTGATACAAAACATTGTTAGCTGTGAATTTTGGCACACCTAAACAACTACGTAGCGCTTCCCGCTCTAAAAGAATGAGGGGGTGTTCAACGAACCACCGGGTATTCACCTTTCTTCGTCGTCTATGGTCGTGCGCCGACATTCACCATTGACGCCTCTTTCTTCAATGTACTGACAAAAATGTCGACGACTACGCCAGAACATTTCGTCTCCAGGCTTGCTGAGGCACGGCAACGTGCTCAACTCAACACGGAGGCCAGTCAACGAGACCGCAAGCAACGCTATGACAGCTTTCATGGAGACGTCACCTTCCGTCCTGGAGATGAAGTACTACTTTGGACGCCTGTTCGCGCATCCGGATTGTGTGAAAAGTTTCAGTCTCGCTTTCTAGGACCTTACGTCGTTTGTGAACGAACATCTCCTGTCAATTACCTTGTCACTCCCATCGAGGGTTCCTCGGACCGTCGTTACCGTGCCTCCGAGATAGTTCACGTTTCACGTCTTAAACCCTTTGTGCGCCGCACCTTTCCCGCCTAAGTCTCGGCCGGGCCGGCCGCCCACGTGTGCGGGGAAAATAAGTGTGAGCATTATTTATGCGTCCCATCTTTTCATCTGTACATACTCATCATCACCAGTCAAGTTTAGGTTGTGGGGCACATACTCGAGTCAATAAAGGAGAGTCTTGAGTGTACTCGACGCCATCTTACAATATCTGTGACTGTGTTACAGTTAAATGAATATTTATCCTTTGCCTGACTATTTCATAGGAGGCTGCGACCTAGTAGGAAAGCAATGGGCTGAATCAGTGTATACAGTTAATCATTGCCCCACCATGGTGGTCTAGTGGCTAAGGTACTCGGCTGCTGACCCGCAGGTCGCGGGATTGAGTCCCGTCTGCGGCGGCTGCAATTTCGATGGAGGCGAAAATGATGTTGGCCCGTTTGCTCTGAACGCCAGGTGGTCCTAATTTCCGGAGCCCTACACTAGAGCGTGTCTCATAATCATTTGCTTGTTTAGGGGCGTTAAACCACACATATCAATCAAAATCAACATGCACTTTATTAGGGCACAGTGACACACCAGGCTTCTGCTACAAAAATGTTTTTGAAAGCTCGTGGTTGCTATTGCCTGTGAAGTGTTTTACCGTCGTCATATAAAGAAACTTGTGCATCAAACCCCTTTTGAGAAGTATTATCCTTGTGTGAAAGCTTCGTTCTCGTGAATAACACACTTTGAGCATACGCGACTGCATTTTAAAATTTAACAACAAACTTTGATCTTACCGATAGAAAAGGAAAGCACGCCAATAGGTTTTGCGGTCATTGCTGTGCCGTCAGTATTCAGGAACCGCGAAGGGTCAAAATCATCGGGATTCTTCCATAGTTTTTCATCTCTGTGTGCTACCATCAGATTTGGAAGTACTGCTGTTTCTTTCTTGACATTGTAGCCGCTGATGTTCGTATCGTTTCCCACCCTGGAAAGCAAGAAAACCAACCATTTTCACTTATAACGTACTTCTAGCTTTTTATCTTGTGGTGGGCTTTTTTAGTGTGTTTTTTATTATTTGTATTTTTCGCCTCATGCTTTGGAACATAAACACCTTTCAGAAGCTATTAATTAATTGTAGAAAGCTATTACCGAACAATCTATGAAGCTTCTTTGTTGATTGGGACACGGTGAACCGTGAAAGTTTACCTAATATCAAAAATGGTATTCAAAATATAGTAATCCTACAATGTTCCTCAGATGCTCACGTGTGCAGTTATAGATATCAAAAATATTCGAATTTTTATGACGAACACCAAGTATCAGTGTTCGCAATTTGAAGATTAGCATTACTCGTGTTGTATAGGCAACAGACAGTCTGTTGAGAGAAAACAAACCATTCATGCAAGTGACAAAGTTTGTCGATGTCAGTGCGCATTTACGTGCCAAAATATCTTGTGCAACTGATGCAACCTAAATAATAGAATATCTTTCCAAGGTTGCGTGTCGCAGATGACAAAGTTTTTGAAGCGCAATTAGGTGTCAACTGGTTTAAGTTTCATTTCATTATAGACATTGAGTAGGAAAGAAATTCCTCATAATGAAAAACAACCTAAACAACACTAAGTGTCTTGCGCACTACTGACACATCACACTTTTCGAATGAACGAACCCTCACTACGCGAAACAGCATTGCTTTGAGAAACCTTGACATACGTGCGGGGTATGTTGAATGGTGTAATTAGTTTCCAGCGGAACATCTCCCATATGGTGGCCATGACCAGTGGCATGGATGTGCGGTCCTCCCAGCATGGCGAGCGATCACATCCTACGACAGCGTCAATCTCTCGTTGGAGATCAGCCTGTAAATTGTCCACGCGGCTGGCTAAGTTGAGCAGGTGAAAATGGAGGTAATAGTTGCCACTGGTGGACGACCCCGTCATAATGTCAACCATGTTCCCGACAAGGGTATTTTCTGCAAGAAATGTCCAGAACGGGCTGTACTTATTTTTTTATATGAATCCCATTGATGGACCAAACAATTGCAAAACAGTTGCTACCAAAATATTTGCCTTGCACTAACTTTCTTGAAGTCGTAAACACATATGCACAGTGAACACGAGAGGCAAGCTTGACTGACTTGACCTCGCAATTGTTGATAACGCTATCTTTTATCTCACACCACCTGCATTTTGGCGAGGCTGCATGTACATTGGCTTCGCCCGAGTCCGTCTCCACGCTGGGAGAGTCGCCACAGTTTCTCTTCTCCGCGAACCTACTACTTCTCTCCTCTTAGCCCCACCGGAGCGGTGAAGTGGCTAAGGTACTCGGCCACTGAACCTCAGGTCATGGGATTGAGTCCCGGCTCCAATGGCTGCATTTTCAACGGAGGCGAAAATGCTGTAGGCCTGTGTGCTCAGATTTGGGTGCACGTTGAAGAACCCAAGAAGATCGAAAGTTTCGAAGCCCTCCAGTCATAATGATATGATGGATTTCGAATGGTAAACTTTTCATATCAATCAATCAATCAATCAATCAACCAATCAATGAATCAATCCTCTTCTTTTGACTGCCTTCGTGCCTGAATGTGCCAAACTACCGCTTCTCTTTCTTCCGCCACTAGCCTCCGATATAGTATGCTATACCCTCCCTCCTATGTTTTTCTTCACAGCACTGACAGCACTCTTCACCCTCCTTTTTTTCACATCACTTTACTATGTAAAAACCAAAGAGGGAGATGTGAAAGGCTCCTTTTCGTTGTTAGACACAACGATAGTGGACACCAACAGACTATCAAGCCTACGGAAAATTAGGGGACACGCTTTGCAGTAATTACAATGCAACTGCAAAAAACTTAACATGCCCTATACTAGGTTTATATGGCTTAGGTGGCATCGTAGTTTGATACATTTTGTTCGGCATATCATCACAATCACATAACGACACCATCAATATGATTAAGGGCCTCAACATTAGTTTATTGTGGTTATAACGTAGCTATCACCTTGTTATAACAGCAAATTTCTTAATCCCTCTATCCAGCTGACTGTCTTCCTCTCCCTCACATAGTTGCTTTTTTTCGAATACAGTGTAATATCTTAAAATTAAATACCATTTAAAGGTCCGCATACTGTTAGCTCAATTTAAACGACGCACCGTCTATAAGGGAATTCACAACGTAAGCACTTCACAACGCCGCTTTTAATAGAAACTATGGAATGACAAAATTTGCTTCGAATACAGATGCCCGATCATTTCCAATCGTTTATTTACTTAAAACGCGTGATAAAGAATTCGTTAATGGAAAAAAGAATAGGCATGTGGTGCAGCTTAACTGGCGACAACCTGCCAGTAATTAACTGCCTCACCACAGTAGGATTGGCCAGCCTGGTGCAGCACTTGGCCACAACGTCCCATGACACCAGCAATTAACCATTGGCCCTTAATTCCCAGTGGCTGTGAAGCAGCTGTCCATGGTGGCAGTGACATCTGCGACGCAGTGGACGGTGCTAAGAATCTCTGGGTCCAGACAGGCCACCTGCCATTGGGGCTATATTCAGCGCCAGAATGCTATCTAGTGAGAAAGCTATCTAGTGAGAATGCTATCTAGTGCGTCGGTTATCTCGTTGACCTGACACAAACTATCTCAGGAGACGAAAATTTTTATTCAAGTATGACATACCAAGAAATCCTCAAATGCAACCGACAAAACACAGCTAGTGGAGCTTTTCAAATTAGCTAATAGACGTGAGGTAGCCAACGTTAAATGGTATATAATTGACAGAATGGAGCAGGAAGCAAAAACTACAGAAGCCTAAAAGCTGCGAAGACAAACTTGTGCTGTATGTATGCGTTAAGGAACAAGAAAGGTAATGCGACAACCAATATGGATAGGATAGTCGAGGTGGCAGAAGAGTTCTACAGTGCCAAAACAACCAGGATGATATCGCGAGAAACACTAATAGCCCAGAGGAATTCAAAATATTACCAGTAATGATTGGGGAAGTAAGCAAAGCCCCAAAGAAATGCAAGAGACCAAGCCGCTGCATGGTGAGGATAAAATAACTGGTAGAGAAATTGTGTCTGAAAAACTGGCCACCTTATATACGAAGTACCTCTTGACGGGAAGGGTACCATAATCTTGGAAGAACACCAACATCGTATTAATCCGCCAGAGAGGAGACGTCAAACTTGAATAATTACAGACTGCTCAGTTTGCTGTACGTTTCCTATAAACTTTCTACGAAAATTGTAGCTAATGATAGGAATAAGGCACCATTAGAGTTCAATCGGTGGAAAGTAAAAGATAGGGGTAACCTTACGAGACAAGAGAGCGAAATGCTCAGGTAACAAACAGGTGTTAAAGATATCATAGTTCAAATCAAGAAGAAGAAATGGAGATGAGCCGGGCACGTAGCACGCAGGCAGGATAACCGCTGGTCATTAAAGGTAACTGACTAAAATCCCAGAGAAGGCAACCACACAAAGGATAGACAGAAAATTAGGTGCGCTGAAGGGATTACAAAATTTGCAGGTGTAATGCGGCAATGGAAAGCACAAGACTGTGGTAATTGGTGGATCATGGGAGAGACCTTTGCCCTGCAGTGGGTGTAGGGAAGCTGATCATGATGATGACGCCAACACCTCCCACTATCTAGCGTCAGCGTACTTCCACCGGAATATAGTCGAGAATACTTCCTATTATGCCTATTTTGCTGGGTGCTGCTGCTGCTTCTTCTAATGTAATGCAATGTTTTCTGCGAAAGCACTTGATATTCGTATGCTGCTGTATAGAGCCGAGAAGCTGTTCTAATTCTTCAGCTGTGCTAGTTTAAGCTAGACTCACACGCCGGGGCGAAATTCCGTAACTCCGCGGACCGAATAGTAACGTGATTAGTTTCATCTGGCGCAGCACCGGAGACGTCGCATGCACACAGCCGGAGCTATGCTTGCGGAATCCTCGTGCATATTCTCGACTGATATGCTTTTACAGCGCCCATATGTGGTCATGCAGGCCACTCGCTGGGAATGAAAACCACCAATCCACCAACAAATCCACTAAACACCACTCCCCTCTTCCAATATCTTAAGAAACACATTCGGTCATTGCTTCAAAACAAAGACATGTAGATTTTAGGCTGGCAGCCTGCTTCATAGCCAAGTCAATCCGACTAACGTTGACATAGTTGACGCCGAATCCCCTTGATCGAGAGCAGACGACCGTCAAACGGAGGGATCGAAATGGCGGCGACACATTTACATCTGTTCCGCAATTGGAAGAGAGCGGATGAAGTGAAAACCGCACGTTTCTATGACGCGCACGTCACGCGAGGCGCCGTCCGCTGCGAAAATCCCCCCTCCGTTCCCTCGTGTGAATCCAGGTTTAGAAGCGCCACTGTTTATAACGCTCGTGCTCTTTGCCGCCGAAATGCGATAGTGACTCGCCTGTGTGCACAGCCTTCACTTGCATGAATTATGATTGGGGTTTCACACCCTCCAAGAAGTGATGCGAATTGGCGTCTAACAACTCATTTGACTTACATGTGGGAACATCACCAGTTTACAAAAAAAAAATATCCACCCACATCTTGTGAGGTAGAAAACTCGAGTAAAGGCGTCGCAGAGTGGCGGCGGAGAAGAAGTATTGCGTGAACGTTGCGTTATTCGGTAGGTTTGGTAATGCCTTATTGGTACTTCGTCTTTATTATGCATAATTGCTGAATAAAGGTAAAGCTTTGCTTTCAACGAGTGTTGGAACGCTGATGTGCGATCCAGTGCCCCCATACACGGGCTCACCGGTGAACGGTTGGGCAGCTCGAACAGCCGGTTTTTACTAGCAGACTTTACCTGCGTCGGCGTTGTGAGGCAATAGAGGGCGGGGGCCGACAGTTGGCAAGAGACACAAGAATACGGCCCTGATACGCAAGGCGCGAACATGCGCAGGGGAAGTGTGTGTAGATATAGCAGCCGACGGACGACGCGTAATATCGTGCGAAAAGAAATGCTCCGCATGTGAAATAACCACACACAAAGTGGTTCTAAGAGAGAAAGGAAGAGAAAAGTGAGCCCCGTGGATGGGGGTGAGGATGGATTACCACGATAACGCACAGTAACGCATGGAAGTGCATCCCGGTAAAGGCTAAACTTTTGAACGTACAGCCCCGCCATTCGTCAAGATAGCATCAAGTGCTTTGTGATTTATATGTGGGGTTTAATGTCCCGAAACCATATTTGAATATGAGGGAGACCGTAGTGGAGGGCTCCGTATATTTCAAGCCCCTGGGGTTTTGAAATGATAGCGCACTGCTTAGACGCGGTCACAAAAACAGGGACAAGCGCTTAATACCAACTAAAACTTATCAGAAAAACTATGAAATATATAGTGACAGATGAAACAGTGCCATGGCACATACGATAAGACCAAATCATGGACCAAAATAACAGAACCAATAAAACAAAACCCCTGGGGTTTTTTAATTTGCAGCCAAACCTGAGCACACGGGCCTACAACATTTCTGCCTCCATCAAAAATGCAGCCGCCACAGCCGGGACTATATCCCGCGACCTGCGGGTCAGCAGCCAAATACCTTAGCCACTTGACCACCACGGCAGGGCTGTCAAGTGCTTTTTAACAAGAATGAAAAAGAAACGCAAACAAGCACTTTAAACTGTGTTGTAATGAACGGGCTATCGTTTTTAGGGGCGAAGCTTTTCATAGCAGCACCCCTTCGTCCCTCGTAGCGGTTGTAGTAGTGTGTAACAAGTATAACATTTTGACCTCCAAGGTGGAGCCGGTGAGAGATTTCTCTGTGTGTTGTTGAACAATAAACGATTTGGCTCAATGTACATGCCAATGGCTGCTTAGGGGGAATGAGAGACAGGAGAATTCAGCTTTTAGTTAGCGCGCACGCTGCGAATTTTTCATTCTTAAACAACGCACAGAAGACAAGAAAGGGTTGCTACGTTATACTCGCTGGGCGTAACCTCCTAGGTTTTAGAAAGGTTTAGCGAGCGTTGGGCCGAAGTGCCATGGATACAGTGAACTAGTATATAACATGAACTCGAGGTGGTTAAAGGTGGGAAGTAGACACGAAGCGCAAGCTGTAAGAAAGTGTGCGTGTGCCTCCTCTCGTTTAGTCCTTGGAATGTCCGCTGGATAGCGGGGCTTCTATATGAGGAATATAAGATGAACAGATGCGAGTTGGTGGTACTTGGAGTGTTGAACAGGTGGACGAACGGACACACAGACAGATGCATGGACGGACGCATGAATGGCTGCACGGACGGATGGACGCACAGACGAAAGCAGGGATGGACCACAGATGAACGTGCGGACGCACGAACAGACGCATGCACAGACGGGCGGATGGACACACGGGCGGCCACACAGACGCACGCATGAATGAACGGAACCAAGAACGAATGAACTGACGGATGCTCCGCCCCACTAACCATCATTCACTCCGGGGATATGCTGCCATTTTTTTCTCATGAATACTTTCAATTTTGATTATTTGTAATCGGGACTCATAACGTCATCTGACTCATTTGAAGATGTCCGCAGGTAGCAGATATCACGTGCAACCTTTAATTTATTTGTTCGACTAGTTGGTAGAGTGCTGCTATTGAATATATTTAAGCTTTACACGGTCTCAAACACTCATCTTTCACTCGAATATGAACTGTTCCTTGCCTTTAGTGTCCCAATAATGGTCAGTGGTTACATTGTCTACGCGTTACATGGCTTGCCGATGTACATTTCTTCTTTATTAAGACTAAGATGTCTTTCACACCAGCGTGTTACTTAGCCTACTCTACTCTCCTACTGTAATAAGATTACAACCATCATTTTTGATAGTCGCTGCGTCGTCTTTAATTTCAGTGAAACCTCCTGTAAGCCTCCACTTTTCTCTTTCTCAAGTAGGTGTCGGTAAAATGCAGGTGGTATATATATTTTTTTGGGATAGTTCGTACTTCATCAAAACATTCATCGCACTTTTGCGAATGTCGTATTATAGAATGTCGTTCTCCGCGTTCATCGGCGGACCCAAAGGACCACTAAAACATGCAGATGACAACATTCAGTTGTTTTGAAGAACATTTGCATGAGTGTACGACGACCACTGAGCCGTGAGAATTTTTCGGAACGGTGCCGTCATAGCGGCATTAGATGCGTTTAATTATCTAAACCACGAAGATCACTCCTTTTGCTCTTTCCTTCTCTGCTTTCCATTGTGACCTCTCGGAAAGCCACTTCCCCTCTCGCCAAGCACTTCTCGCAATCTCGCGTGGCATACGTCATCGCTAAAGCGTTGCTCGAAACACCGCCTACTTCCTGTGGCCACTACTCCGTTTCCCCTTCGATTCCATCAACGGCGTGCTTGTTGGCGAACCGTGGCTTCCGTGGCTGACCGTGCTTTGACCCTGTGTTGCGCGGCCAACTTCAAAGGACAAACACCACGAACAACAAACAGCGTCGACAGCTGCTTGCAGACTAACCGGATATCCTGAGCTCACGCTCGACCAATCACATCGTTTTCGTACTGCGCATCAGGGATATTCGTACTGCGCGACACGCGGAGGCCCCAAATGCCCCGAGAGGAGTAGGAATGGTTTCTTGACATTGCGGTACCCTGGTGGCTCGTGGCGTTGCCACTTGCAGAATCTTCGATCGCGAGAGCATTCTGCACATGATGCGCGTATTTACTTGAAATGCGTGAAAAATATCAAAAGGGGTTCAGGGGCCCTTCAGAGTAAACGAGACAAGTGGGGTGGAGGAAGTGGCAGTGCGCTGCCTCCACTTCGTTTCTTCTTTCCCGCTTACCTCTCTGCCACAGCTTCGGGCTCATACATACTGATGCGCTCGCTCGCTCCATTGCACTGTCCGAGCAGCGCTGTGTGTTCACTTTGTGACGCAAACAGGGTAATATACACAAAGGGAAGTGGGTTGCATAAGCGGTACACAACATATACACAACTACACTAACAAACGAAATGTATGTAAGAAGAACTTCTTGCTGGGCTAGTTGGTGCATGTAAATGGTATGTGTCGTTGCGCCTACAATCGGACGAACACAGGAATGAAAGAAGCGTAAACGGAAAATACTAACCATAAACGAAACGTAGTCAGAATCATACAAATGGTAACGAGAAATGACAACAGAAGTGAACACCCATCCACACTGCTTCGCGTCGCCACATGGTTCATTTTTATGGGAGATTTGTGTAACTTTTTTCTATTCTCTGTTACATATAATGTACTACCTGTGAAATGTTCTGGACCTTTTTTTCTATTCTCTGTTACATATAATGTACTACCTGTAAAATGCCCTGGCTGGCTGTTTGCTTCGCGAATCTTCTCCATGTACAGGTCGACGTAGGTTTTCGCTCGCCCACTGTTCTTGGTCTCCTCGTTCTTCTCAAGTAACTCTCTAGAAAGAAAAGAAAGTGCTTATGTACGTAATCTTTCAGAGGTTTGTCACAAGACAATCATAACATTATTCACAAATGTCTTGCTTTTTGTGCAGTTTACGCCTTGTTTTCTGCGAACCGCACAAAAAAAAACAGTCAACCTTCTTTGTGCAAACCGTGTTTTTTACCGAATGCGGGCACGCCAGCGTATCTATCTATCTATCTATCTATCTATCTATCTATCTATCTATCTATCTATCTATCTATCTATCTATCTATCTATCTATCTATCTATCTATCTATCTAGAAAATATTTAGAGTAATTATTACATGAAAAGGAGAAAAAACTAAAGTTGTGTGCAGCATTACTATCATTTCTCCAAGTAATTCCATAAAAATACACTGCATGCACTGTGCCTTTGTTTCTCTATTTGCAGCATCTCTTCGCGCCAGCACCTTGAAATCGGCTTCGCATAGGTATTTCCCTTGTGTTTCTCTGGCTGAGGATTGGTTATTTTCCTTGCATTGTTACCGTTTTGTTATTCTGTCCTGTTTTTCTACAGTAGGGTTTATCAACCAGCGTAGTCATTCTTCCTTTGCTCACCTAGCCCTCATTATGGGACCCACTTTTCGTCAGCGCAGCCCTCTCACGCCCTAGCGCTGTAGTGCCGCGGCTGTTGCGTTCTGAACTACGTTACCGTGGGTGAACTCATTCAATCGATGAATATACTTCTCTTAAAACTTCTCGCAGCCTCTACAGGCCACATTCGACTTAAAATGCACGCTTATTCAAGACCACTAGATCCGTTCCAAATTCGTCCCCGAAACTGACTCCACTGTTGAGCTTTATATAAACGTCTTGCGGTTAGTGCCTCTCAAAATCACTCACATTTTGCAATACGGTGTATGCACGTTTTTACAAAATACTTTCATAACCTATTGCTCTGAAAATGGGAATCTTAGAGCTACGGCATGTCTATGAACAGTATTGCTTCGCTTAAAGCCCAACTCCGGCGATTTTTCAACGTCAACGGATCTGAACGTAGTTTGCTGGGTACGTTCCTTTGTACATTTCCGTCATTTATGCCAAGTTACAGGCTTGAGAGATGCGTTGATTGTTGGCAAATGAATTTTATAGATTGCCTCGAAAGGCTCACCTCGCTTGCCATAATTATTGGCGACACTGTCTGTGTGAGTCATGTTTGGCAGGTCAACCAAAGTGACGCAGCCGATGGCATTGCTACTTCGACCTCTATCGCATTTATTGTGCTGTCCACAAAGCGATGGTGTCGGTCGTTAACACGGGTATAGCACGGGTACAGCACGGGAAAGCTTTCCTCCTTCCTCTGTGGTGTTTGGTTGGCGCTTCGCTGATCAGGCTTTCACAGTTTTCATACTACGTGCCTTCGGGACTAGCATACCACCTCCAGTTCTTAACAAATATTATGTCATTCGCATACAGGGCGCCCGGTCAGGTTTCGGGTTTGGTTCTGCACATTTTAGCTTAAATAAATATATTTTAAATTTCCTGAGCATTTCAGCTACTGTGCTCGTGACACGAGTGTCTCATGAACATAACAACACTATTACCTAGACATGGTCGAAAAATCGTTGGAGTGGGCTTTAAAGGCGTTTTCAAACGTTATGCAAGATCTCGCAACTAATCCACGGATGCATTTATTGATTTTGTCTGATTGTTTTTGCGAGATTGACCACACACATATATGAAGAAACCTTAACGATTTTTTTTGAGTGAGAGCCTCGCATTTCAACCGACTTAGTTATCAGTTACGTTTCATAGAAGAGACTTTCTGTCGTTTAAAGTCCCAAACCACCATAAGAATATGAGAGATGCCGTTGTGCAGGGCTTCGAAAAATGTCGGACATCTGGGGTTCTCTGTCGTGCCCCTGAATCCTAGTACGTGAGCCTCAAGTACATTTTCCTTTGTAATAAACAAAGCCGCCTCGGTCAGAATTCTCTCCCGCGACTTGCGTATCAGAAGTCAAGCACCATGTAACCATTAGACCACCATGGCGGGTATCGAGTAGGCTTGATGATAAAAAATGATATCCCACTGTAATACTTGGGTGCTAATCATTTTTTTCTAGTTCTCCTTAACGCGTTCCTTTCGACCATCGGGAGTGCAGATTCTGGCCAAGTTGCCTCACAATTAGCTTGCTGTTTTAGGAGCGAAGCTTCTTAAGGCGTGGATCGTGCGTCTCCTGTATGTAGCATCCACATCTCATTTTAGTTCTTGTTAATGTCCGCTAGATGGTGGTACTTGTATGATGAATATACGACGTAAAGATGCGAGATGACTCTACCTGGGATGATCACTATCAGGACGGACGAACATGCAGGACGATGGACGGACAGACAGAGATACAGACGCATGTACAGAAAGACGGACAGGTGGATGGACGGATGAACAGACGAACATACATACATACATACATACATGCATGCATGCGTACATACATACATACATACATACATACATACATACATACATACATACATACATACATACATACATACATACATACATACATACATACATACATACATACATACATACATACATACATACATACAGGCAGACAGACAGATGGACGGACGGGTGGACGGATAGACGCGGCCAGCAGATAATTAACGGTTTCCGGATAAAACTCTTCGAAGCTTCACCCCGCTCTTCATCATTCATTCTGTGGATAGGCTGTGTTTTTTTTCTCGAGTGGGCTCATGACAATACCTTAAAATTACGATAGTTATAGCGCGAAAACAGAACGACGACAAACAGACAAGAAGGACTGTCGTCGTTCTGTACTCGCGCTCTAACTATCGTAATGTCATACCAACTAGCCCAAACTGCCACATATCATTGGGGAATTCTATTGTCGTGAGTATGGCCAGTTTATCCGCCACGAAATTAATAAAGACCTCATTGAGAGCGCAGTGAGCACCCCTTCAGGTTTTGTGCTCACTTGATCATTTGCTTCGTTGTTTGGATACGCATAATCAGCAATATTTGTGTTACCTGTACATTAAAATGAGCTGACAAGCCCAAAAAAGAGTACGTTAGACTCGATTGCTGTTATTTGCGGGACGTAGGCTCATTCATCGAAATTTTGTGAATAGCACAAAACGATGACAAAGCAGCGAAATAAACATGCCACATCGTGATATAGCTGTGTGATGAGAGTTGACCTTGCCTTGACTTTGGCGTCTTCATGCCCAGCTTTTCGAGCAGTTGGTCTTTCACGTCCGTCATCGCTACTTTAATTGTAAACGTAAATACATCACGTAATGCAGCAAAAAATAAAGCTCAGAATGTTATTTTTCTTCGTTTCGCGCCAACAACCTGGCGCACAGCAATATCACGGTGGCATTGTGGCCAATGGCAGTCTGGCATCGCGGATTTGCGTTGATTTTCATAATTCTGCTACATGTGCTCTTGTGGCTGAGCCACATTGCCCATGCTGCGACATGGTTTTGATGTACTGCATGAAGTCAGCAACACTGCATGAAGCCATAGATCCGTATCTATATTTTAGTTTTTTCATAACTAGGTTATTTCTTGTTAGCTTCGACATCGTTCAACAAAAACGATAGTACACACTCCTAATAACAACTAGTTCTTTAAGAAGACTGAACGATTGGCACCGTGCCTAAATCAGGCAAAGTACCTGAGCGCGGCGTAGAGATTGGATATCTTATTGCGGCGCGTTGCACTGATGGAGCTGGGCCAGAGAGGTTCGATCAGAGTGCGCCGCAACCAAGCAGCTCGGTGTTCGACGGGTGCGCCTGCTGTCTGTAGCTTATAACACAACAGAGCCTCCTGCAGTGGGGCGAACCGTGGATCGTCCAGATCGTAGCGGTATCCAAACAGGAACTGGCACATAGAGTTCATGTGGCTCCTGTGGGACAACGTGAAGCTCGCCACCGGCTGACCGTTGTACGAAGCCAGAGTGTCTGCGAGATGCCTGGCTTCGAACTGAAACATTTTAGCATAAATTATTTGCGACACCTACAAGAACCTTTCGTTGAAAAATGTAAAGGCCCAACACAGCCAAGTTGTTTCCAAGTTTGCTAATAATGTAATTATGCTTACAACATAATTGTATCAATATAAAATCGAGGAAACATCCCAGCCAAAAGAACAAATAGCGTGGCCGACATTGGACAGCATTTTCTCTTTTGTTAGCCAAGATTACACAGCACTACACGGGAATAGTAAATATATACTCACCGACCTTAACAAATTATAATCCAATAGCAGCGAACTGTATTTAGTACAATTCAGTTTAGACAGTGCACGAGGAAGTCCAGTATAGACGCTAGTGCGCGCTGTCTTTAACCCTTCAAAGCGGAGTAGTCAATGGCTGACCAAACGCGAAGGGGGGAAATAGAGAAAGAGTTACTCTGAGATAACCTAACGCATATAATTGTATTTTGACTCACGTGTCTTCTTTGAATAGCATCGTAAAAGGGCATAAAAGGCAGGATTACCCTGTGTGTTATGACGCGTTAATTTTTGCTCAACGGTGCAAATTACCTAAAATAGAAACTTGATGTGACCTCTAAGCTGTATTTAGGTTCATTGAACGGTACTAGCTTAAAGCTGCACAATTTTCAACCAGGTAAGTTTGGGGAGCACTTTTGAACTAGTGGAATTGTTAATAGATCTTTTGCAGCGAAAGAAATTGAAAGAGGTGCCTTTTAACTATAACTTGCAAAGATCGATCGAAGCTCTAGCGCAAGACCAATTTGATCGCAATGAGCTCTCGATTATTTTGGTGGTCTGCATCCACATTCATCGTGTTTCAAACCGCTTTTTCTTTTCAAGAGTGTAAGCTTGGAAAAAGGATGCTTCAGCTAGGTCAAACAACACTGCAAAAAAATTTAGATACCTGATGCAGATGTGAAAATGTTAGTCAGCTCCGTTGCAATGGCAGAGTGTCGTGCGGCTGTGTGCACCCAAAATTTAAAGGCGCCGCTACCATAAGCTCAATGTGCCTTCAACAAAAAATTTTTTTACCCAAGCATGCGTTTTCAAAAACACTCTGGGTTACAGTGGACGCCAATTTGAAAAGCACTGTTCTTGAAATTGGTGAGGCTTGGCTCACTTGGGTCTCTTTGGACAGCTGGCTAATTTCTTGCCTAATAACCGTACCTCTAACTTACACTGCACACTCCGTAATGACACTCGTCAAATTATCAATCATTGCGGTCAACACTAAGGCCGGTTTATTCAATAAGAGCGGAGTATCTATTCCGAGAGAAACTCTGAATTCCGGTACCTTCTCTCTCAGTACTGGCTCATTGATGAGCAAGCTGTCCCAGTATGTGAAGAACCTCATTAAGCAATGTCAAAGCATGCAAGCCTCAAACACCACAGACAAATTGGAGCTGGCGGAGCATACGAAGTTGACTAATTAGCACAAGGTTTCCTATGTAAGAAGGTATAACATAGATAATTTAACATGCTTTAACAAGCGGAGCAACTGTCAAAGTGGTGAAACTTAGAATAGCCCAAACCAGCTGTATCTCCTAAGCGACAAAGAAGACAAAGTACCTACTAATATGTATAGGATAGTGAAAGTAGCGGAGGAGTTTTACAGAGATTGTTTCAGTAGCCGAGACAACCACGACCCTAATGTAAGAACTAGCAGAAACATAGATGGCATCCCACTAGTAATGACAGAAAAAGTAAGGAAAGCTTTAGAAATAGTTCAAAGAGGCAAAGCTGCTGGTGAGGATCACGTGACATCAGATATGCTGAAAGACGGAGGACAGATTGTGTTAGAAAAACCAGGCACCCTGTTTAGGAAGCGTCTGATTACGGGGAGGGTACCAGAATTTTGAAAGAATGCTAACATCATCCAAATTCATGTAAACGGGAACGACAAAAACTTGAAGAATTACAGGCTGACCAACTTTTTCTGGTGGCAGAGTTTTTCTTAAGTTTTCGTCGTTCCCGACACAGCCAGTCACCGCGAGTATGAGACATTAAAGGCTACCGCAACGAGGCCAAAATTGTGTAGTTGTGATGTGGCAAGAAGTCGTTCAACAAACTTTGCAATAGGAGCCGTGCTTCGGGCAATGGTGCTTGTCCTAGTCGTTCCGACCTTGCTGCGCCTACCCAGAAGATTGCTTACATTGTTAAAGCGCCGGCTCCAGCAAAGTTTCGAGTTTAGTTACTTCTGACACGTTAGGTTTCGTACATACGCTTGGGTTAAAAATGTTAAAAGAATATAATTACTTTGGTTATTGAGCCATGTGCACTTTCGTGTTGGCAGGAAACCTAGAAACACATTTGATATGATAACATGCACGGCGATTATGATTGCGGAAAAAATTGACATGGTCAATTATACGGACATATACAGATTAGGTGCGAAATCATATATGCTCAGAGTAAGAAACATATTGAAAGGAAATATTATTTTTCACAAAAAGTGTTCTGTTCCCTCTAATAAATACACATAATCTGTATTTACTCTCAGCCATCTGCAACACTGGTTCAAAGTCGTTGTCTATGTAAAAAACAGCGCCTACATTTTGTGTAGGGCTGTTGTAAACGTTGAAGCAGTTGTGCCTAAGCCTAAGCTTCACTTTTTGCATGGCGTTCTTTACTCGACGCCAGTTGAGCTCAAAGTCTATTTGCAATTAATGGCATATTAGGTTTACTGCTGCAAAAAAATTACTTTGGCTGAAAAGGGGACTGGTGGGAATTTCAATAGAATGGCTTCCCCTTCCCAGTATCTATATATTTTTAGATACGGCTGCGCAGTAATATTCACGGGTGTTTAGGGAAAGTAGAAAAACAAAGGAAGAGTGACAATTCTTCTCTTTCATTGCTTTTTTGTATTTTAGTAGTGGTTGCTTATCAGCCCATGTATTGCGATGACATCGCTCTTAATGAAATTCTGGAACGCTGTCGCAGTACTATAAAAAAACTGAAACGTTCATCGTATTCATCGTCCGAACCCTCACTACGGTGTAACTTGGTATTCAAGTCTCACCTTGTCGAGTGAATGGTGAATTTCGCTATACTTTTGGCTAGCTTACTTTCGCAATCGTCTTTTCTGGATGAGTACTACTTGTTGAAGTCCGCAATAGCTGGTTGAAGGGCGCTTCAAGAGCTGCTAGCTCACGTTAACACCATTTCTACCATCACATTGTTACTCCACCAGAGGTTGAAAGTTTCATTGACTTAAACCTTCAACACTTTTTAACGCAGTGCCTGAAAGCTAGGACGACCGTGTTTGCCGTGTTGTAACTAACTACTCTGTAATGTTTCAACAAGGCAACTGAATAGTTACTTTATGACCTGCTATATATGAGCTAGTAGAAAAAAATGTCCCAACTTTTTAAATAAAGAAAAGGTCTGATACCATTTTTTTCTTCTCCAGAACCTCTTTCGTACCGAGAACGCGTCATTGCTAAGTGAAGCAAAACATTCATAGCCTCAATTGATTAAAACAATCTCTAGCAACGTTTACCGCACACATGGCTTGATTCGCTTTAGGTGGCTTCAGTCTTCAGCCATAGACGCTATTATATTAAAGCCAATCGCGGAAGCGTGCTACACGTGAGACATTGCTCATATATTGGTTATTTTCAGAAGCAGCAGTAGCTGTCACACAGCTCCTTCATTAATTCACTTGTTATGAATTAGTCAAGTACGTCAAGTATTTAGCTCCGAAACGTGTATTTGATGAGGAAGCGGCCGTCACTCACCAAGTCGAAGCGAAGCACACACTAGATACGGTTCGAGACCCTCAATGATTGTGTACTGGTGTAGAGACATCTCTGGTTCGCTTTTCACCTTGACACTGTATCGGACCGCGACGTCTTCATCTTGATGCTACCTGATCAGACAAACCTTCGTTGAAATCTAAGCTACAAACCTGTATGTACTTCCGCATGGTCTGACTTCCCAATCCAAGCTTCGCCAATGCTCGCATTGTGAATTCCCTGTTTTCTTCCCATTGATGTCCACTGAAAGTTGAAAAGCCTGTGAAATAAGCATCGACAGCTTCAGAAGGTTATTTAACAGCAATAGGGCTAAAGTCTACTATTGCAACAAGAGAGTCCAGCGCAATGTCATATGGTGAAGTCATAGGCGTACCCTTAAAATTGTGCAGGTGCTGCCCATGATAATTTTCAGAACTCTGGGCAAATATACATTCATACGTACAGGCCAGCAAGTACACACTCAGTATTATCGGAGGAGCGGGGGTTTTCATTGTCGCCTTCTTACGTCCTGCTATGCAGTTACCATCATATCTATGAATATTTTTGCCGTGACTGTCTACGTCATCCTCCTATGTTGTACCGGTCACGTAAGCCTCCACTTTCTTGTCTGAAGATAGGTGCCGCTAAGATGCCATTGTTACTCATTTTCCCATTGAGCCTGCTGAAGCTTGCATATTTTATATATTCTGCATAATATCGCAGACTAAGTAGACACGTAAAAACTTCCACGATGAAGTGCTGGAGAAACGTGCGTGGATAGCAGCAGCATTGCGCGCATTCGTTTCACAAAAATATTTTACGCATTTAATTTCTTTCCCGTAACATCTCACCCGGCCAGAGACAACATTACCATTTCGGCCTACCTATTTACTTTTCCTGTCCAATTCAGTGTTTCTGCTTTGCAATTCGTCCTCTAAGCTACAAAAGCGAGACCTTGTCATCAGAAAATCCAAGACTACACTGATTGTCTTTGTTGACTCTTTTCTCGAACTGTTCTCGACCAAGGGCTATGAAACACTGCAAACGTCCTCTCAGCTACAGAAGGTAGACGTTCTCATCAGCAAAATTCAACACTGCACTGGTTGTCTCTGTTGACTCTTTTCTCGAACTGATGTTCCACCGAGAAGCTCTGAAACACTGTTAACGTCCTCTCAGCTACAAAAGCGAGACGTTTTCATCAGCAAATTCAAGGCTACACAGGTTTTCTCTGTTGATTCTTTTTTGAACTAGTTCTCAACCGAGGGCTCTGAAACACTGCAAAAGTCCTCTCGGCTACAAAAGCGAGACGCTCTCATCAGCAAATCCAAGACTACACTGATTGTCTCTGTTGACTCTTTTCTCGAACTGTTTTCAATCGAGGGCTCTGAAACACTGCAACGAAAATGTGGCGCATAAACGTGGAGGGCCATGTCTTTTAGTCCTAAAGTCTTCTTTATTAGAAATTTATTGCTCTCTTTTGTAAGGACTACAATGGCTATGAAGACACAGTAGATGTCTTGAAGTACTTTATACACCTTTTCTGCAACCTGATGGTGTAACACATTAATATCTGCCGTAGGTAACTAAACCTGAGGAATTCACTCAGACTCTCTCACGAAATATGTTTTGGTCTTTGGAATCACTCAAACTTACAATCACGAGAACATTTCCTTCTCCCGGACTCACTCAGACTCACGGCTCGATTTGAGTCTGGGTGACACCGAGTGAATCACCTCGTGAGGCCATCAGCCTAGAATTAGGTTCTTCAGCCGTGGTTGCAATTCTCTTGACTACCATTATCTCTCGCAAACGGTGCTCTCTTCGGTCGCATTTGACATAGTATCTTCCAAAACAAGTTTTGTGAGCTTCCAGACCAGTACGATCATTGTTCTTGAAATAAATGACAGTATAAGAATCGATATAAAATAAAGTTTTTGAATAGTTATTGGGGTGAGGCCATGGCATTCACCATACGTAATTCACGTCTCTAATGTATAAATATTTAAGCAGTGTATAACCAACACTGCTTAGGAATACATATGAGAGCATGAGGGCAAAAGGGAATCCAGGTAGTGCTGGTAATGCTGCAGATGGCTTGATAGAACCCTAGGTGGGTAAAAGAAAGTGGAGCTCCAACAGACTCACTCAACCAATATATTTTGCACTTTGGACTCACTTAGACTTAAACGTACGAAAGTCTTTTTTAACCGTATTCACTCACACTCAGACTCACAGAAATATTACTCACCCGGACTCACTAAGACTCAGATGCACGGCTTGATCTGAGTCCGAGTGAGTCGACTCGTGCGTGAAATCATTGACCTAGGATAACTGCGGAGTATTCTAACAAATCTAAAGCTTCTTTGTAATCCACGCATGCTTTAAGCTAGGACTGCTACATCACTGTGGTCCCAAGCTATACGTGGCGGGCTATAATTTTCAAGATGGCTGACAAAAGGTGAATAACCCATCGGTTAGCATACAAAAACCTGAAACCAGAGGACGCTCGCCTATGCCGTTTTCACTTAAGTACATGAAAGAGGCTCCAATCAAGTGTATATTATACCAAAATACTCGTCCAAGGTATGCGAAGTGCCGAAAACCTTCTACCTCAGGGTTTGCAGCTGTCCGAAAGGTTGTACTCCATCTCTGTGACACGCATCAATGATGCACTGCGAAATCACTTTTGTGCTTGACACAAAACCATCTTAAATAATGTTGACAAAGAAAACGAACAGCACTTCGAGGTGAATACCAAGCCTGTTTGGCAGTTTTGCCATAGTAATAAGCAGTTAGCAAGTACTGCCATAATTGCTGTTCAGGACCTCTTGTTTAATGTGATGATGCGCCGTGACCAGTGCTTGAATGATCAGGTGCACATAGTTTTTCTTCAGCAAAAATAGACATTTATTCGAGGCATTTTACATCGTCCTGAGTATAGCACGGCTACGACGTCCAAGTGGCTCACGTTCCGACACGAAAGCTCCGAGACCGTCTTACAAGTGTCAAAGATAAGTTGGACAGACATGATTTTCCCGGCATGGTGTATAAAATTCCTTGCAAAGACTGTGAGTACGGATACATTGGCGAAACGGGCAACTACAAAAGAAGGCTCCGGGAACATTTTAATGACGTCAAGAACAAGAAAGTAGCTTCTAATGCCCTCGCAGAACATGTTGCGTCTACGTGGCACGCTATCGACTAGGATAAAGCCTGCATCATTGCCACGGAAAAATGTTGTTACCACGATTGCACATGGAATCTCTGGCTATTCAAACTACTGCGCATACGTTGAACAGAAATATTGGGACACTCCCTCCTGTGTACGCGCGATGTCTGCAACAACTGATGAAACATGCATAAGAAGAGCACACTACGCCATTTGCGGTCACTGTGAACAAGGCTCCCGTGTGGGGAGCCGAAACGTCTTTTTAAGTTTTGTGTATTTCACCTTGGTCGGCGTTTTTGTTTTTGTTATTTTGCACCATGTTTGTCCCCGACCAGGCGGGATTCCGTCGGACTCTTGACTTTGTACAGGGCCACGGTCATGTAATGGCACTGTCATGCTGAGATTCTAGTCGCACACTAATTCACGTTTCCTAGGTGGTTAGGCCCACGGCTTTAAACATGAATCGCGAATAAAATAAACAGGCTTGTTCTTAGAATCGTTGTGAACTTCGACCCTGTGAATTTTTTTAACATAAGTGCCAGGTACAAGTGAAGTTCACTTTCTTACTAAGCTGGCGGGGTTTCTCGCAGTTACTATAAGCTGCATAACTTCCTTCACATCTGCCTTTCGGAAGCGTGGGACGCTTTTTAAAATCCACAATTCGTTGTCCTGCATACATCACATCAAAAAAAATATTGCGCTTGTATTATGACGTCAACAATTTATTATAAGTAAGCCCACTTAAGGTGGCTTACAAATGACAAACAGCATAAAGCACGAAAGAACGTGAAGTGCAAGTATTTAGCCTCCTAACAATGATCTCCTTTCCGCAACACTCTTAAGAGAAGTCCGCACAATTTTTCCTCTCCTAGAATAGTGTACTTTCTCATGTTCACATAGAGAGAAAAATGTGGGAAATGAGTGAATGTTTGGTTCTTATGTTCGAACTCGGGTCCGCTGCGTGCCAGCCCAGCACTCTATCACTGAGCCACGCTGGTCGTAAACGGTCGTGGCATGGTTTTGGCCACCACCCTTCGAACCACCTGCAAACTGAATTTACCGACCTTCCTTTGCCGTCAATAAAGTGATTTCTCTCTCTCTAATCGCCTGGTGGCATGACAGCCCACGGATATTGTGAATAATCTGTAATCTTGGAATAAAGCTGAAATCTCCAATGCTCATGAAGAAGGATGTGAAAGAATTAAAAAAACGGTTGTTCAGTTTACTATTTATGGGCTAAAAAGTACTCTAAAAGGTTACTTTTAATAAAAGTAGTAGCCGTACTTTTGAACTCTATTTACCAAATCGCTACGAAGTGTTTCGTAAAGACTACTCAACATTAGGGCACATTACTAATGTCAGTCTGCTATAAAGAAATAATGGTGTTTTGTCTGACCTTTTAGTTCAGAATTGAGACCCCAACTGGTCGGTCGATCCTGGAACTCCGGTCTGGAGAAAGTTTTCCTAATCAGCTCATTATCATTTAGTATAAAGATGTCGACACTGCCTTGCTTCAGACTGCATTTCGTACGGTGGCCACACAGGAGAATGTAAAAAAAGAATACAACGAAATCACACATAAATGTACATGAAATATGTCTCAATAAAGTTTGGCCTATTTCTAACAGAGGAAAACATGCTATCTTTAGCGTAAGGGCTGCACAACATTTTCTTATGCTTCGTACCGAAAGCACTCTTAATAATTTACACCCCATGGGGGAAAACAATAAATATTTCGGGGAAATCTCATCATACTGCAAGTCACATTTTAACACGAAAGTGTTTTTTGTCGGGGTACATCACGGCTGCATAACGTACTTTCCGTTATGCAGCCGTGATATTTGCTAACAGTCTGCAAAGAAAAAAAAACGAGAGAAGAAAAAGTTCAGCTATAGAGAGTTGAACAAGTGAGGTCGCACACCTCAGCGTACTTCGCTAACCACTACACCACGAACGACCCTTGTTTAATAGGTTAACGTCAAACCATTTATTACACTATGTACTGCTAGCAATCCTCCGTCCTTGGATACTTTTGCGCATTTCAGTTCTCATAGATGCTTTCAAGCGTTGTGGATCACTTGCGCGTGCATTTGTCTCAGAATTCCAGTGTTTTGTACCTCTTGAGCTTCCACCCTAAGTTTGTTTTGAAGTTACAGCATAAGAAGAGAGCGCGAACATCAATTCACAAACGCTGCCACAATGTTAACGAAAGGAGCGAACTATACTCACGCTCAAAGTAATAATTGTGACAGTTGTTTGTCCACTCTCGTCCTGTATGTGCCCGTTTCGTGCGTGCTTTCTTCTTGAGGTGTGCATTGCAAGTTTTGACCTGCTTGCCGTTCTCCGCGTGACATCGCATTTTGTTACTGCAACATTCATTGCTTTGCCATTGGGGCGAAACAATCCACAATGAATGTTCAACTCTACCTCTGTGAGAACAAGTTTTACTTTCTTGTTATACCAATTCCTAAAAAGAAGGATCAGCCACGTTTTCTTTTCTAAAGTCAGAGTTTTTACTGCAAGTTCTGGCGTCTTTCAGCTTGGTAAGTGAATGAATTTCGGGCTTATGAGTGGCTTTGTTACCATGACTTGCACGAGAACCCTTTGGATGTATATTTGACGTACTCGTGGAGTTGAAAAAGACAGTAGCTGATGGCTTTCAGACAAAGCTTTTTACTTGGACTAACCTGAGCCAGAGAAACGCGAAAGCCATTCTACAAGCTATACACAGTGTGCACTGAGAACGGTGACCTCCGAGTGTCGGCTGTTAATAAACTGATAAGCGGTCAGACATGGCCGGGTGTCTTTATTTTTTTACGTCAACATTTGCTTTTCTACGTTATACGCAGAACGAATTCTTGGAAGAGAGTTGTAATGAAAAAGGAAACCAGTGTACAACTGCTGCTACTGTTGAACAATCTAAATTACGTGGAAAGAAGACATACCAATTTGCCTGCATTCTTATTGATGCGCCATGCAAGAGTATTGAACTTCAATATCAGGTACAATTTACGGAGATTGATGTCGTGATTTGGGTGAAAACCTGAATAGAGAATGATTGCTTTCATTTGGTGAAAAGTTCGGCCTAGCATGTGAACAAACCTGGATAGTGGTAAAAGATGGAAAGTATTTATATAGAATTTGTTGTTACTATAACCTAATCTGAATGAAGTTTCCGTTTGGCCAATACATTATTTCGAATAGGCACCGCCTTCTCGCATGTACACAATACTGCAGATGGTGCAGTCACATTTACGACGAATCGAGATATACCTTTAGTCTAAATTAAAACTAGTAGCAGGAAGCATGCAGGGATACCTTACCTGATAATTGGGCCGTATTTTTTCGACCACTCAACGGATTCCTTTAAAGGTAAGCGGTGGGATGAGATGCACAACTTTCCCAGGAGAGCCCTAGATGACGGTCCGGGTGGTGTCTTGCCAGAACCACTCTTGTACGCATATAGCAGGGACTTTGCTAAAAATGCCGCCAGGATCGCCGTGATGGTGGTGAGAAACAGTGCGTTTTCGAACACCGGATGCAGGTCCTATAGGTGACAATTTCGCCGCAAAGGCGCCGCAATGAATGCAAAAGCAACAACTTGGAAGATCACATGGAGTACAAGAAGTGAAATTCGCAGTTACCCAAGTAGAACATCATCACGCGTGACTTTACAAAATGCCGGTTCAAGTGGATTCCGCTCCTCCATTGAGCGAAGGGATGTCTATGCTCTCTGCCGTCTTAATGCGAAGTGTACGCACAATAGCCCTCCATTGAACACTGTCCAGACAGCTCGTACGTCTAATTCTTAGCTTGCTACCAACTACAGTGAGCAGAGCAACGTAGGTGACTTGTACAACTAAGATATTCCACCAGCTATCGAGTGAAGAATCGTGCGAAAAAGAGTCACGATACCTGGAAATGGTTCTTTCTATACAAAATGTGCTAGTTAGTCTGATAAACTCGAAAGACAAATATACCCTAGGTGCGAAATGTCAAGGAATAGAACTCTGGAGGGTTAACATAATTAACCGAGGTGCACTTCTAAGGCGGGCAGGTGTCGGTGGGGAACATCAGTATAATTATACGAACCCGCAGATGTAACGGGCTCCCAAAGCATGCTAGATGAGTTCTTTCGTGTCCACCGTTGCCTATGTGAGGCACGGCTGTAGTGGCGGGGCATTCCAACCTAGAGCTAAAATCTACACAATCAAGACTTATCTAATACCTCTGCTGCTAATAATCGTAGTGTCTTCAATTTGTGACCACGCAGAATACACACATTATTTGTAATGCCTGCTTGACGACTGTGGTTTTTGAATAAAAAATTGGGCAGTGAAAAATTAATTGCAAACAATGCAGTGTCAAATTGTTTCTTAATGAAAAGATTGTACTGCGCTTACCATTACATAAAACGTTGACAATATGCACGAGATCTTCGCTCCCTGCTTGCATGCTTTGACACAGCGTTTCTCGATATGGCAAGACTGAGCCTTATAAGCCTTAAAATATTATCATATATTCATAAAAAGAGCGTAGAGGCAAAAACACCTGCATCATCCGGTTCCATAAACTGCACTTTTCCTGAAACTGTGTGGCGTTTATTTTTTTTCTGAAAGAGGCAAGCTCACAAGCTTATCCCAAAATAAGATAAACGAGAGAGGAATGTTTGCATATGTGTCACATTTAAAGCAATCGCAATCAAAACAGGGCATTGCATTCTGGTAATATGAACTGAATAAAAAAGTTATGATGTTGCTGTGAATGTGCAAGCTGTACGAAAAGCGGAACCGTGATTCGTTTCAGTGGCGCGGCCAAGGAGTCGCACACCAGGCCCATGCCCACCCTCCGCCACCTCCCTTTTTTGCCATTCCATCCAGATCTAAAAATGACCTTCTAAGGGTATTCCCTCCTCCAAATCAAGGAGATTCCCTCCTTCACCCCTCCCATGGATGGATGGAAGAATCTATTAATTGCCCAGCAGATTAATAGCCTAGGCTCAGGTCTCCCATGTTGGGACGTTAAGCTCTCGCCTCTCCGCCACTTCACGGGCTTGCTAAATTGCCCAGAGTTGGTCGAGGAGCCTGGAGCTACGCAGAGCGTCTTTCCATGTCGCCGAAATACCACCGGGACTAATACACTTCGCTTTAGCCTCGCATTCCCAGAACATGTGTTTTGCGCAGTTATGTCTGTCTGGCCGTCTTTACAGGTGCTAGTGCTACAAATATCAGGGTACATCCGGAGATGTAGCAGTGGATTAGAATAAGTGTTCATTTGCTGCTGTTGTCAGGTTGGGCTCTGCATAAGCTGCCACGAGGCGGAGAAAAACATCGCCGGGCCATCCCTAAAACAGTTTGTGGCTTCGCCCCTGATTCGTCTATTGTGTACTGTGACGAAGTCATGGAGCTATGTGGTGGGACTAGTTGAAAATTATTTAGGAACACTAAAATTTGGACGAGTTTGTAATTGAACAGAGTCGCATTTAGAGCTCGTAAACAAAAAAGAAACTACAAACAGAGAAATAAGAGACAGTGCCGGGCCCTTTGGACGGCTGGGGGTTAGTTGTTAAATTATAGGTAGCACGTCTTAGCCTCCCAGGAGGTTTGGTCTGGCAGTTGTAGCCCTGAATCAATGTTCCACAACCAGAGCATGTGCTCAACACAACTCGAGGTGACAGTGGTGACAGCGGCAAATTGAAAATCTTGTATGTGCAGTGTGGTTGGTGAAATGTACGTTTTCAACTACTGTTGCCAAAGTGTAACTGCTTCTTCTTTATTAAATTTAGGGTGTGGAAGGGGCGAAATCCTGCGCCTTAATTTATGAGATGTGGTGATCTCGTGAAACGAAAGCAATGGATCCTTGAAGTCCATTCATCCTTGCTTATGCCACGTCATAGAGGGTTGCTCATAACCATAGCGAGCAGGTTACCGCGCTGGCTGGTGAGCCCGGTCAATTGAGTTACCAGTGCCACTCGAGAAACACCCACCAAAAGCGCGAGTTGATCATGGCGAACGCGCTCACGTCATTGCGACTTTGACGATGCTCTGCCTGCAACGCCACTTTATCGGCTAGCGGTTGTCGCCGGCATTTGTCTCGGAAGGCCTTCGGGGCCTCAGTGCGAAGTTGCTGCGGATGATTTGCCACTCAGGTCTGTTCTTGTTGGCAGATTGCTGAATTGGCCGGGCGAACACGAATTCTTTCATGGATCATCTGTGGGTGGTGTTCCTAGAAAATTTGTGCAATTTGGATGTCCGTGCGTTCTGTGCCTTCGCCACTTGGAAGTGGTAAGTTGAAGCTGCTGCGCGCGCACTCGCTTGCACTGCTTCAGAGCATTTCAGTGATGGCATAGCCGATGGAGTCCTTTATCGTTACTGGTGGTGAGCGTGTTTTCGTTCCGCTTAGCCATATACAGTTGTCGCTGTGAAAGCTCTATCTCTAAGAGTGGAACCTACGACTACTCGCTCTTCAGCGTGTGCTGCAAAGTGACTTGGCCATGAAGGGCGTGTTCTTCAGCGTAATAACAGCGAGCTATTTATAAACACCATTTACCATTCGCCATACAGAGAGCTCGGTATCTTCAGCAATTTTTTGTCATTTTTGATTTTTATGGAGCGATGGGCTCTAAGGGCGTGCTTTAAATATCGTCGCCCAACACGCTGCCATGCGCGCACGCTTATCTCGTGATAGGGCTGGTTTGTACGTTTTGTGAGCTTGTAAGTTACTTGGTTCACTTGGCTTACACAAAGCATAAATGTTCCTTGGCTAACTGCAGCAGCCGCTTTTGAGAAATCAGTTCGCCGCTCACAAAGAAGTTAAATTGAGAAAATTCTTAGTTGACATTTATACTGGGCACAAGTACAAAAGGCCAAATCTTCAGCTATTGTGCATGAGGGGCAGTTCTTTCTGTGCATCTTTGTCATAGCACTGAATAATAGTTTCAGCTGAATCAAGAAAAAGTGCTGTGCCCATACAGCCCATTTCGTAACTTCGTTCCATAATAAGGAACTGACAGGCAAAAAAGTGGACGCTTCGCGCCGCCCAACAGAACAAGTTTTGGCCGCCTGTACTTGAGCGTTCGTTTCATGCCTCTCCCGTTGTACTTGAGTAGCCTGCTTTAAGTGTCGAGCTGTGACAGGCGTTAACACGCGCTAATTCTGCGCATGTTCTTTCCATGCATCCTCATTTGCTGCTTAAGCAGCGCGTTGCATGTATAGGGATGCTGGCTCTCCTTCATTTTCCATACAAATCGCTGCTGTATCATTCATTAGTGCACCCATTTGAGCAAAACGTGCACAACAAACGCTAAACATCTTTCGTGAGAGGTCCTCTCACTTTCTGTTACATAGGTTTCTGTGGCAGATGGATCAGACGTGTTTTTAACTTTCTCCTGCTTTGTGTACAAGCATTACATATTGGTCATTTATTGATATCAAAGTAGAATAGACTTATCAAATGAAAAAAAAAATTGAATCGCTTGGTCTGATTATCACCTGTGTCAGTTGTTGAGCTATGAATAGCGATGCAGATTTCAGACAGGAAATGAGTCATATTAGGGTTGGTCTAATTACACAAGGATTATGTTTAAACAATTCTCATTCATTGCGAGACGATTTTATGTCGATTAGTCAGTAGCTGTGAAGTTGTCACTCAATGATGGGTGATATTTGGTGGAGCAATGTGCATTTTGGGTGTCAAATAATAGGGAGCTGATCATTTTTCTTGCCTTCATTTGTAACTTAGCAACTTCATATATTCATTGAGATGGACTTTCAAGTCACTGCCCAAATGTTTTGTAATGTTTACATTGAACCTTCAATGCAGATTTGGGGTCAGAATCAAGACCTTCAAAACAATTCAGCATGCCAGGCTCTAGGTTGGAGCAATTAAACAGTATTTAGTCTATCTGGTGCTTCCAATTGTGAGAACACAGCTCTCTTTATACAGGATGTGCAATGAACTGAATTACAAATTGATCTCTGCCCTTTTAACGCTGATTTTTGAGGATGACGTCTTATAACAATAAATTTACCCATTTTCTAACAAAGGTGTTTATGGCGGCAGTTGTGCAATGTTACTGTGTGTTTCAGTTCAGAGTTCGCTCTTGAGGATGTAATTTGAAACGGGCAATTTTAGAAACAGTGTCACTATGCGTGGTATACACCATCGTGTGATTGAAGTGACTGCTTACGTGTCCTTGCTGAACAATTCAAACAATGCGCAAGGCGATACCCCCCAAAAATTACTGCATAGTTATGGGGTCAATGATGATCAGTGGGTGAAGCTATAAAGGTTTCATCGTTATTCGTGAATCTTCCGACAATTTTTCCCAATAGATCATCATGTAAAAACGACGAGCAGATGCTGCCGCTGTTTTTCAAACCCTCCACTCCCTTGCATTGTGTTCGTTGCTCATACTTGAAACACACAGACTGGCGGCGAAAGAGGGAGCTCGCCAGAGGAGAATGCCTTTTAACGCAAGAGCGAACGTGGTCTCCATCACATGAGAACGTGCAGTGAGCGCGGCAGCGCCATCTCGTACTCAATTCATCGCATATGCTGTGCGAGGGACGTCTAGTGGTCTCTCAACACCCAATGTGCTCCTATTCAGGGTGCCGCAGCGCCCTGTAGTGAACACTCCGAGAACTAGAGGTGGCTACATGAAGGCCGGACTTGCCTACGTCTTAAGAAGCTTCGCCGCTAAAAAGTGATCCTCCCAGAATGCGGCTGCTGCCTGCTAAAGTGCTTCTTACTGAACAATTACATCTGCACATGCTGCTGTTTTTACTGAACAAATAGTTGTAGTTCTCAGATGTAAAACTCTAACAGTAGTTTATAATAATAAAATAATTACTGTTGGTTATTACAACTATCTCTCATTACAACAGACATGCGTTAAGAAAAACATAATATCGTCAATAATTTACGATTCTCTGAGTAGGGGGGACCTCTATGTCTCAATTGGGTGCGTCATTTGTCTTTGTCTCTAATTCCTAAAGATCAATTTATTACTGCACTTTGCCTTGTCCGCCCTTTGCAAGTATTAGGGCCACTATAGTGCCTCTTTGCAATAGTCCAGCGGGTTTGGTACCTGCCAATGGCATGTAATTTCTTTAACCACTTCTCATGTTGGAATTTATATTACAATTACTACGTATAACACCCTCTCTATTTCCCTTGGCATGCTTGTACGTAAAAGTTTATCATTATTCAGATTGCGCCCTATATATATATTCTCTGGTTGTAGTATAGGGAATATCGCCTGGATTTTCTAAAAAAAGACCAACATATTGTATGGTATGCGCATATTGTGCATACGTTGTCATCCTGTAAATCTCCCTTATTCACAGCTTGAAAACCTCTCGTGCGTAAAACAGATCTTTGCCAATAAATGCTGTTGGTGCTAGTCCTGTTTCTCGGACCTTTCTTTTTCGTGTCTTTGTGATGAGCGTGTTTATCCCGTCGTAGTCGATGGCGTGTTCAGCCACTGTTTTTCTTCAGTTTTTTTTCTTCGATTGAATATGAGGTCGTTGGGTCACTGCGAGCCGTACCTCATTAAAAATGCGTCTCTAAGCCGACCCATCAGTGCAACACACGGGACACAGGCCTTCCCTTACGTAGCCACAGCTGCGTATACAGGCCGTCGACGGCATAACAACCTCTCGGTACTAGTACATGCGGGTTGTCGGCCGCGTTCGTTTATATTCATATGCTTTCATTTGTACAAAACAATACAGAGTCGCCGATGGTGAATAGAGAAAAAAAAACTGGTCATAACCGCTTTACTAGCCCCAAAACGCATAAAAAATATACTGTATTTCCGTTCAGCAGCGCCAAAGCGGAAATAGTTTTCCAAAAGACCACACACACGCACATACACACATATACAGCACAGACTACATTATAAACAACCTTTTGGGTTGATATTCACCATGTCAAATATGCAGATAATAAAGGGTAGTGGCCCTCATATGCTTCCTCACGGAGCATCATAAAAAGTTGTATTTACTTCAGATGGTATTTTATGTATATTGACCGCATGTTTTCGATAAAACAAATATGATTTTTTTATATTTGAAGCTTGCTATCGGATTTCGTACCATATCTTTTCCTCCAGTAATTCATGATTCACATGTGCAAGCCCCTTTGGAAAGCCACCAGACATTGTTATTACGATATATACGTATTACAAAGCCTTGCCAAATGGAGAAAGAATGTTTTGTTTGCAAAGCAAGCACACTGTCGCTTTGTTCGTATTGAACTGCGAAATTGGTGAGCTCACAGTGGAAAACACTTTTTAGAGTTCTTGAAAAACAATGAGATTGCACGCAGGTCTCAACTTGTTTGCTATCGTGTTTTTGAAATAAAACAGCTACTTTTAGAGCTTGCGTTCTCTCTGCAATTACTAATGCAAATAAATGAATGTTAGAATAGTGCGTGATCGTTTTGCACTACATGTTCAGAGTATTGTACTAATTTTGTGTCAATATCACTGATATCTAGGCCACTGCATTTTTTTTTGCTTTAGCATAATGGGTATAATTTGATCTGTTGCCACCGAATTTATCTTTTGGAATTACTGGGAACGTTTATGGGCTCATAAGTTTTCTGCAAAGACCCACTCATTTTAGCGGCTGTAAAATGTCGCTAAAACGTTTGCTGGTTGTGTCCAAGCGAGTTCATTGTCATGCAACATTGAAAGCACGCACATAGCTTTGTGACCGTCTTGCAGCGATCTACTCAAACTAGTTCAAATTATGTTTTCATGGGGTCGTATAATGTGAACAAAGGTAGCTGACTGTAGGTGGAAATTGAAACTATTTGGCCAAGCTTGTGGCCGATAAACTAAATGTGAGAATATAGAGTGACACACCGGCCCTGATAACTGTGAACATATTGTCGGCCGTCCATCAACTGACAGGTGGCGAAGCGCGTCGGCATTTATACGTGTGCGTTGAATATTCCAGCCTTACTTATTGTCGTCGCGCATACTCTTGAATAACCTCAAGTGTTCGCGCCTTGCGCGAATTCTTACCAGAACTATGTCATACGTAGCAAACTGGGCTCGTTAGTTTAACATATTTTAGGTTCAGTGTGTGAATAAGACACTGACGAAGAAAAAGTGCACTTCTAAATTTATCTCTTTATAGCTTCCAATCCGAGCATCACTGTTGCTTGGCGCTCCGTGTGCATAAGTACCTTTTCTTCGTACCTGTCGTATTCGCGCCTTAAGCCTCAGATCTCCAATAATCGCAAAGCTGCTCCGACAATGAGGTGCAGTTTGCGCTGAGCACTCCTAACAGGCTTTATGGGTGAAAAGCGAATGAAAGAAGAGTGATAATAAGAAACGCCCGTGCTGTTGCCGTGTTTTGAAAAGGAATCGTCCCAATTTTTGAAGCAGAATACGCACAAAAAATGCATGCAACAAAGCTACAATATACATTGATTGATATGTGAGGTTTAACGTCCCAAAACCACCAAATGATTATGAGAGACGCCGAAGTGGAGGACTCCGGAAATTTCGACCACCTGGGGTTCCTTAACGTGCACCCAAATGTGAGCACACGGGCCTACAACATTTCCGCCTCCATCGGAAATGCAGCCGCCGCAGCCGGGATTTGAACCCGCGACCTGCGGGTCAGCAGCCGAGTACCTTAGCCACTAGAAAAGCTACAATGTACAATAAAAATAGGCTACAAGAAATAAAGCACCATACTAGAGAAACAACAGCAACAATTAATGTAGTGTTTAGGCACCTGCATGAAATGGCTGAGGCACATGACGTGCACGACCTCAGGTCACGTACGCTGCCATTGAGATTTTGTGATGCCGACGGAGATAAACTTGTAGTCGAGTGCACCGAGACATCAAACTACCTTGCATGGTCCTAATCTACCGTCACAGGAAATTTAGGGGCAAAGCCCTTTAAGACGTGGGTCGTGCAGCCTCGATGTGAGTAGGAAGTAGCCACCTCTTGTTTAGCCTCGGAAAGTCCGCTAGATGGCGGTAGTTGAACCTGATAAATTTTAGAGTTCAGTTCAGATAATGATGACAGTTCAGTTCGGAATGGCACGGTGAATGGACGTGTTTTTTAGCACTCCCGATTGACTGCGAAGATAAGTGGTTTTGCATGTTTTGAGTTTGCCTTTAGAAGTCAGAAGGCAGTAGATAAAATCATTGTAGCACTTATTACACTGTACGGATTTTCCGGAGGTCAGTCATCAGGCATTTACTAGTTTGTGCGTGTGTGTGCGTGTGTGTTTGATATTTTGTGTTTTTGTTGATTTTTTCTCTCTTCCCAACCCGTGGGGGAGGTGCACGTACATCGAACACGCAAATTATTGTAGTAGAGCTTAGACTTTCTCTTTTTCGTAGGGCAGGGCTCGAGTTTTGTAAGTATTAAGTGAGACAAGTCATAGGGACAATTGGTGTCAGGCAAGACATGGTTAAAAAGACTGTAAAGTGCTCAGGATGCGGGGTGAACTTGAAATTGGACCCAAGTGCAGAAGCTGATGAAAAAGAGACTGACGCGAAGTGTAAGCAATGTGAGGTCGAGGAAAAAATGGAGAAATTGATGGTTGTCCTGAATGAACTGCAGATGAGAATCACCGAGCTGGAGACTGCGTTGGCGGCAGAGCAAGAAAAAAGGAGGGCGATGGGAGAAAGGCTGAAGTCCACCGATGAAGCACTAGCCAAGGTGAACAAAGGAGCGGCCGATGGAGAGAACAGTAGGGCACCGGCAACCAGAACCATGGAAATGAACGAGCAACAAAGTTTGAAAAAAAAAACAGGTTCAGCCGGTTAAATTGACGCAAGGCCCAGCTTCAGCGAAGTAGTGGTGGGACTGGGAGGGGACAAAGCAGCCGGCATCACAGGTGCAAGTAACCCCCAAGTGCAGGACGCTCCCGCTGAAAAGTCACAGCATGTGATAATAGCCGGGGACTCGAATTTATATCGATGCGCAGAAGCACTCAAAGACAGGGTAAGAGGTGACGAGAGGGTTGCAGTAGGGACGTCCCCAGCACGCAAGCTGGAAGCAGTCATGAGGCAAGTGAACGCAGAAATCAAAACTACCGCTGATAGATGAAACCTCGTGATATTTTCAGGCGGTTTAAATGATGTCTTAAATGAAGATACGGCAGGACTAGAGACCACACTGGCGAAAAAGGTCGATGACATGCGCGCAGCTTCTCCTCAGGTACAGGTAGTGATACGTACGATACCGGAGGTACCGGTGCGTGATAGCAACCTACAAAGAGTAGTTGTCAACGCAAACCAAGATATATGGCGGATGAGTCGAGAGGAAGGCTTTGAGGTGGTGGAAATAAACAGAGAGGTGCATGGGTGGCGTGGTTTTCAATGAGACAGAATTCACTTCGATGGGCGGCTAGGTCTTGAGGTGGGTCGGCGACTTGCAGGACGCGCAGTACCTTTTTCGGGTGGCACGTGGGCCCTTCGGGGTGCAAGATAGCTATTAACGAGAAAAACAACCAGGGAGACTCTTTCACAGGTGGTATGAAGAGATACAATTCCAAAGTGGCACCAGTATTTAAGATAGGTAGAGTCCGGGGCAGAAATAGACGTAGCCACGAGCGCCGAGCCGATTCCGACATAGGGTATATTAACATGCAGGGTAGCAGAAACAGGCTGAAGTGGGAAGAGATAGAAGAACAGCTAAGGGAGGAGAGGCCGATGGTGTCCGGTTTTGTAGAAACACATCTTAGGGACATGGAACAACCTCCTACCAATGCGGAATACGCGTGGGAATATTGTAATAGAACAGAAGGTAGCAGAAAGGGGGGTGGTATTGGGGCATTCATTCATAAATGTACAGACTGGCAAAAGGTCAGGCAGGAGCGCAAGGAACATTTATGGCTAAAAGGGAAAGTGGCAGGGCAAATGACACTCCTTGGTTTGGTGTACTTGTGGACGGGAGCAAAGACCAGAGAGGAAAACCAGGCAATGGTAGAGTGTATGACAAGGGATATTGAGAGGTTAGGAGGAGAGTGCGAGATAATTATACTAGGAGATACGAGTGTGCACATAGAAGATAGAGATGGGTATATCGACCCAACAGGCAAAATGATCGTGGATATGTGTTAAAGGCATGAGTTGATCATTCGCAACAGTACCGAGAAGTGTGAAGGGCGAATAGCATGAGAGGTAGAAAGTGTGCAGTCGACAATAAATTACGCACCGATGTCACATAGGATGTATGATTATCTCAGGGGAATGCACATAGAAGAAAGTGGCTCCAGAAGTCTGGGTAGTTATCACAAACGTATCAAACTAAGTTTTGGAAGAGCAGGGAAAGTGGGAAGGAGACAAGATGAGCAACTACAGGAAAATGTTTATTCAGAAAGGCAAATAGAAATAGCTACTAAACATATTGAGAAAGAAATCATTGAGGATAATAAAACAGTGTGGACATACACGAATATTATAAGACTGAGCTAGAGCTTGCTAAGGTACTTAACAAGTCACTCCGGAAAAGAAGACACAAACCCAAGAGTTGGTGTGATGAGGAAGTTAAGAGAGCCATAGCAAAACGTCAGGAAGCCTCTAGGGAACACAGACATGTTAATCAGCGGGGTGAACCGATGGATGATGTTGAAAGGAAATGGGAAATCTTTCTAAGCTGTAGAAGGGATGAATCCCTTCTGATCAGTGAAACGATTAGAAGAAAAGGAGCTCAGTAGCTGGCAGAAGCACATAAAAACAGAAAGGCAGCTGCGAAATTTTGGAACCATCTAAACTGCCTAAGAAAGGAGACGAACCTAGAGCAGAGGTTCATAACTACAGCTCAAGGTGTTAGCTTAGAAGGCGACGAAGCTATTGAATATATAAGAACAAGGGTGAAAGAAAAATTTCAACAAAGAAGTGCTTATGCATCACAAAGACAAGGATGAATCAAGTGGCGCAATGGTTCCATTTTCACAATGAGAATGAGAAAGGGCTGGAAAGAAGGTTTCTAACAGTACATCAACAGGCCCAGATGGCATTCTAATTATGCTGATAAAGACATTAGGTCCGAGGTCTATGCAGGCTTTGAGAGAGGCATTGAGCAAAATAATAATCGATGGTGAAGTCCCCGATGGATGGAAACTTAGCAGGATGAGCATGATCTATAAGGGAAATGGGGACAAATCTGACATAAACACCTACCGTTCTATAACAGTGACATCAGTGGTCTACAGGCTGGCGATGCAGATTATAAAAGACTGCAGGCAAGAATAGAGGATGAGGGGTACTGGGGGAACTGCAGGATGGGTTTCGCAAATACAGGAGGTTGAAAGACAAGCGGTTCTCACTGACGCAGTGCATCGAAATAGCAGAAAAAGAACACAGGCCCCTGTAGCTAGTATTTTTGGATATCAAGAAGCGTACGATAGCGTGATTCAAGAGGACTTGTGGAGAATACAGGACACACTATGTGTGGAAGATAGAGTCACTAATCTTTTAAACGATATCTACAAAGGTAACAAGGCAGTTATAACGTGGGAAAAACAGGTATCTTAGCCTGCAGATTTAAAAGAGGTGCGTAGGCAGGGGTACCCTCTGTCACTTTTGTTATTCATGATGAATCAACAAAAATTAGAGGCCAAATTAGAGGGAAGTGGACTGGGCTTGAACCTCTCTTTCGTCAAACAAGGCAAACTCATTGAATAGGCTCTACTAGCATTGATGTAGGCAGATGATATACTGCTAATGGCCGACAACAAGGAAGATTTGAAGAGATTGATGGACATTTGCGGTAATGAGGGAGATAGATTAGATTTCAGATTCAGTAAGGAAAAAACTGCAGTCATAAGTTTTAATGATAATGAAGGTTCTGAGCTTAGAATACAGGAGGTCACGCTAGAGATAAGAGATAAATACAAACATCTTGTCGCATCAATAAGTAATTAGGATGAATTCTTAAGGCAACACGAAATATACGTGACGATTGAAGGTAACAGGAACTGCAGCGGTGATAAAAACAGGGCACTGTGGAAATAAGATAGATATGATGTTGTGACATGAATATAGAAAGGGTTCATTGTTCCTAGTCTGATGTTTGGAAATGCGGTCTTGAGCATGAGATCAGAAGTTCAAGCATAATTAGAAATTAAGCAACGTGGAATTGGTATGCTTGCCTTAGGAGGTCACGGGAATACAAAAAATCTGGGAGTACAAGGTAATATGCGATGGACAATTTGAGGGCAGGGAAGCTAGCAGCAAGATAAAATTTGAGAAGTGCTTGAGAAAAAAGGGGGGAGGAGCGTTGGGCTAGGAGGATATTCAGCTACTTGTACATGAAGAATGCCGATACAAAATGAAGGACGCGAACCAGAAAATTGACTGGTAAATTGCTAGAAACCAGCAGGAGGCCAAACCAAAAAATATCGGTTAAGAAGAAAGTGAAGGAAGCTGAGACTGATATGTGGAGAATTGGCATGATAAAGAAGTCCGCACTAGAGATCTATAAAACTTTTAAGCAGGAAATTGCCAAGGAAAGGATCCGTGATAGTACTCGTGGTAGTTCTCTACTGTTTGAGGCCAGGACGGGAGTATTGTGAACCAAGACTTATCGGGCCAAATACGAAGGGTAGACACGGTATGCAGTGCGTGTGGAGAGGAAGAGGAAACTGCCGAACACTTGATAATGTTCTGTAGAGGGTTTCAACCTATATTTCAGGATGACGGCGCAGAGTTTTTCAAAGCACTGGGGTTTATGGACAAGGAGGGCAAAATAGACTTTAAGCGGGTAGAATTAACAAGGAGGTTATCTGATTGGTGGCAAAAGTCAAGGCATGAGTGAGAAATAATCCCTTGACTGCAAAGTACGAGTCCTCAACGCCACTATTTAGAGGAAAAAATCTAGTTTTGGTTCACTAAGTATTACGGCTTGGTGGTGTGAACCACCGCCCAATTCAAAGGGTACAACCATATCAATCCAATTATCCATCCAAATAGAAAGGCGAAATTGGATGATAAAATTGGAAAGACGGCTGTATGAGCAACCACACGGTAATATTTATTCAGAAAGGCAAATAGAAATAGCAGCAAAAGAGATTAAAAATGGCAGCATATCCACGGAGCGAATGATGGAGAGTCACCGAAGCATCCTTCCGTCCATTCGCTCTTGCTTCCGTCCGTCCATGCTTGCGTCTGTGTGGCTGTCCGTGCGTGCATCCATCCATTCGTGCGTGCGTCTGTTCGTTTGTCCACACGTCCATCTGTGTCTCCGTCCCTGCGTTCGTCCATGCATGCCCTCTTGCGTCCGTCCATGCGTTCATCCGTCCGTGCAGCCATCCGTGCGTCCGTTCATGCATCTGTGTGTGTGTCTGTTCGTCCACCTCCAAGTACCACCATCTCGCACATTTTCATCACATATTCTTCATATAGAAGCACCGCCACCCAGCGGACATTTCAACGACTGAACTAGAGGAGGCACACGCACACTTTCTTACAGCTTGCACTTCGTGTCTACTTCCCACATTTAACCACCTCGAGTTCGTGGTATATATTAGTTCACTGTATTCATGACACTACGGCCCAACGCTAGCTAAACCTTTCTAAAACCAAGGGGGTTGCGCCCAGGGAGTAAAACGTAGTAACCCTTTCTTGTCAGATAGTGGTCAATGTACATGCCAATCGCTTCTAAGGTAAAATGAGTGACAGAATAATTCGGCTTTTAGTTAACGTGCATGCTGCGAATGTTATATTGTTCAACAAACCACAGAAGAAATCTCCCACCAGCGCCACCTTGGAGGTCAAAATGTAAGACTGGTCACACACTACGACTACTACTACGACTACGAGGGACGAACGGGTGCCACTATAAGGAGCTTCACCCCTAATATAATCAATGAGGATACTAAAACGGAGTGACGCACAAAAACGTAACTCGACCGTTTGAGTTAGAGCTTGCTAAGGTACGAGTCAAATCAACCGAGAAAATCAGACACAAACCCTAGATCTTGTGGGATGGGGAAGTCAAGAGAGCCATAGTAGGACGTCCGGAAGCCTCCGGGAAACACAGGTATGCTAAACAGAGGGGTGAACCAGAAAATGATGTCAAAAGAAAATGGTATAACTTTTGAGCTGCAAAAGAGAAGCGTCTGATTTGATCAGTGAAATGTTAGAAGAAAGGGGGCCCAATAGATGGCGGAAGTAAACAAAAATAATATAAAGAAAGCTGCAAAGTTTTGAAACCATCTCAATTCTCTGAGTAATTTGACAAGCATGAAATAGAGGTTTGTAACTAAAGTTCAAGGACTCAGACTAGAAGGGGAGGAGGCAAAAGAATATAAAAAACAATCATGACAGAAATATTTAGGCACCAAAAAAGCGCTGCATGCACCGTACTAGATGCTGATGGACCTATTAACTTAGGGGATCCACTGGGACAGCGACCGTGGGAAAGAGCAGAGAAAAGAGTTCCTAATAGCACATCAACAGGCCCTGATGGCATCCTAACCATGCTAATAAAGAAACTAGGACCAAACTCTAAGCAAACATCAGGAGAGTCAGCGAGCAGAGCAATAATAGATGGTGAAGCTCCCAATGGCTGGAAAATAAGCAGGATGAGCATGATCTCTAAAGAAAAGGGGGACAAAGCCTATATAGATAACAACAGTCCTATAACAGTGACATCAGTAGTGTACAGGCTGGTGATGCCCATGGTAAAGGAAACACTACAGGCATGGGTGGAGAATGAAGGCATGCTGGGAAAACTACAAAATGGCTTCCGTAAGCGAGGGAGGTTGGAAGACAATCTGTTTTCATTGATTCAGTGCATTCAAATAGCGGAAGAAGAATACAGGCCTCTGTGGCTGGCATTTCTAGATATCAGGGGAGCTTACGATAGTCTGATGCAAGAAGACTTGTGAGGTATACTGGACACACTAGATGTGGAAGGTAAAATAATTATTCTTGTAAAGGATATCTATAAAAGTAACAATGTAGTTATGAAATGGAATGAACAAATATCTGAACATATAGAGACACAACGCAGGCTTCGGCAGGGATGTTCCTTGTCACCTTCGTTCTTTACGCTGTATCCGCAGGAACTAGAAGCCAAATTAGAGGGAAGTCGACTAGATTGATTGATATGTGGGGTTTAACATCCCCAAATTACCATATGATAAGGAGAGACGCCGTATTAGAGGGCTCCAGAAATTTCAACCACCTGGGGTTCCTTAACGTGCACCCAAATCTGAGCACACGGGCCTACAACATTTCCGCCTCTATCGGAGCTGCAGCCGCCGCAGCCGGGATTGGATTTCGTGAACTGCAGGTCAGCAGTCGAGTACCTTAGCCGCTAGACCACAACGGCGGGGCGAGGGGAGTCGACTCGGCTTCAGCATTTCTTTTGCCAAGCAAGGAAAACACACTGAACAGTCATAACCAGCATCGATCCATGCAGATGATATAGTATTATTAGCTGAGAAGAAGAGATTTGCATGGATTGATAGACATCTGTGGTAATGAGGGAGATAGGTTAAATTTGAAGTTCAGGAAAAAAAATTGGCAACCATGATTTTTATGATAACAAAAGCAGTGAGCATAAGATACAGGAAGTCACGCTAGAAATAGTGGATAAATACAAATATTTGAGCGTATGAATAAAAAAATAGGCAGATCCCAGGAACAGTGGGAGTCGATGATATGCGCAGCACGAATGAGAAGTGGTTGTAGGTCACTTTAAAATGAGCAAAACGTTACAAGGTTGAGGTAAATGATGCCGTACATTACTTGCGCGTAATAATTATCATGTTTGCATGTATCGTTTACTTTTATCATCTATTCGCGTCACGTGATACCAAATTTGGTACATCTGGAGCTAGTGAAATGGCCGCAAACATGCTATTAGCGTGGTATGTTGTCAAGTTCTTATATCACACGCGTGTCGGGATTATCATGATTGCACCAGCCATGTATTTCGTCATACACTGACGTCACGTAACACCAAATTTGGTATATGTGGAGTTAGCGAAACGGCCGTGAGCGCATCATGAAGGGCCCAATATACTCCAATGTAGCCTTGACGTGCATGCACACTGGGCACAGTGACGCTACGTTAGCAAAACGTGAGCACTCTATAGCCTTACGCCAGGCGCAACCAGCGTCCGTCAGTGCGGCCCAACGGCAACCAGCGCGAAATGGGACATGCTGCATTTCGCGCCGATGCGTTACCAGGAAAACACTGTGTCCCCCATTCTTCGTTACGGAGGGATGCCGGACGCGCTGAAACGCGCATGCGTCAAAGCAATGCAGCGCGGCGCGCGCCTGCGAGTATATGCCAACGCCTGCGCCTGGCTTGGCAACGCCAGCGGGACTTGATGAAAGTAACGCTAGCAAGCACGTGAACCACGTCATGTCGAAATGTATTAGCGCCTTGACTGTGGCATGTAGTCATTTTCTCACATCACACGCATTTCACGGTTATCACGTTTGCACAAGTCACATACTTTCGTCAACCTTTGGCGTTACGTACTACCAAAATAAGGATTGGCTACCCTGGTGCAGTATCTCGCCACTATCTCCCACATGTATACGTCAATTAATTCACGGCCCTTAGTTCCGAGCTGCTGTGAAGCAACTGACCATTGCGGCAGTCAGATCTGTAACGCAGCAGAGGGTGCTAAAAATCTCTGGGTCTGCACATGCCATCTTTGGAACCTGAACTTGGCAACGTTTACCGCTAGAACATTATCTTGTGACGCTAGTCTAGCTGTACTATTCGAGGAGCTAGAGGGCATTAACTAGGATGTGATAGGGCTCAGTGAGGTTAGGAAGAAAAATGAGGCATATACAGTGCTACAGAATGGGCACGTCCTTTGCTGTCGGGGTTTGGCTGACAGAATATAACTGGGAGTGAATTCCTTATCCACAGAAACATAGCTGGCAAAAAGAGAAATACTATATCAGAAATGAAAGGGTGGTAGGTATCGTAATTAAACTCAGTATGAGATACAAGGTGAAGGTGTTACAGGCTTAGGCGCCTAAATCCAGCCATGATGACGCGTAAGTTGAAAGCTTCCAAGAGCACGCGGAATTGGCATTGAGTAAGGTAAAAACACTGTATACTATACTGATGGGAGACTTCAATGCAAAAGTAGGGGAAAAAAAGGCTGGAGACCAGGCAGTAGAAGATTATGGCATCGGTACTATAAATTCCAGAGGGGAGCTACTGGTAGAGTTTGCAGAATGCAATAATTTACGAATTTTGAATATCCTCTACCGAAAGCGAGAGAACCGTAAGTGGACACGGAGGAGCCTTAATGGTGAAATGAAGAACGAAATAGACATTATAATGAGTGCACACCCAGGCATCGCGCAGGATGTGGAAGTGGTTGGCGAGGTACGATGCAGTAACCATAGAATGGTACGGTCTCGAATTCACCTGGACTTGAGAATGGAACGAAAAAAACTGATACGCAAGAAGCCAATCAATGAGCTAGCACTTAGAGGGAAAGTACAGGAATTCAGAGTCTCGCTTCAGAATAGGTACTCGGCTCTAAGTGAGGAAACCAACCGTAGCGTAGATACAATGAATGATAATCTGACGAGTATCATTACGGAGTGTGCAGTGGAAGTTGGAGGTAGGGTAGGTATACAGGACACTGGCAAGCCTTCCCAGGAAACGAAGAATCTCATTAAGAAGCGTCAAATCATGAAAGTGTAAAGTACAACAGACAAAATAGAACTGGAAGAGCTTTCGAAGTTGATTAATAGACGTAAACTATGCGATGTAAGAAGGTATAACATGGAGAGAATTGAGCACGCTCTGAAAAACGGAGGAAGCGTCAAAGCAGTGAAGAGGAAACTTGTGATAGGCAAAAGTCGGATGTATGCACTAAGGGACAAAGAAGGCAAAATAACTACCACTATGGATAGCATAGTTAAAATAGCGGAGGAGTTTTACAGAGATCTGTACAGTAGCCGGGACAACCACGACTTTTATACTATAAGAACTAGCAGCAAATGAGATGATAACCCACCAGTAATAACAGAAGAAGCTAGAAAAGCCTTGGAAAGCATGCAAAGAGGCAAAGCTGCTGCTGAGGATCAGTTAACATCAGATCTGCCTAAAGTGGAGGACTGATTGTGTTAGAAACACTGGAACCCTGTTTACAAGGTGTCTCCTGACGGGAAGAGTACCAGAGTCTTGGAAGAATGATAACATCATCCTAAATCATAAGAAAAAATGTGACAAGGACTTGAAGAATTACAGGCCACTTAGCTTGCTCTCCGTAGTATACAAGCTATTTACAAGGGTAATTGCTAACAGAATTAGGACATTATTAAATGTCAATGAACCAAAGCAACATGCATGATTTTGAAGAGCTTACTCAAGAATCGACCACATTCATAGTACCAGTCAGGCAATACAGAAATGTTCAGAATATACCCAACCACTATACATAACCTTCATATATTATGAGGAGGCGTTAAATTCAGTGTAAATTTTAGCAGTCATGCAAACACTGTGGAATCAGGGCGTCGACGAAGCATATTTGAACATCCTGGAATAAATCTACAGGAGATAAACTGCTACCATAGTGCTTCATAAAGAAAGCGATAGAATACCAATCAAGAAGGGTGTAAGAGGGGGGTACAATCTTCCCAATGCAATTTACCGCGTGCTTACAGGAGGTTTTCTGAGGCCTAAAATTGGAACAGTTAGGTGTAAGAGTTAATGGAGAGTACATTAGTAACCTACGCTTTGCTGATGATATTGCTTTACTGAGTAACTGAGGAGACGAATAGCAACTAATTTTTACGGAGTTGGAAGAGGAGGGCAGAGAAGTGGGCTTTAAAATTAATCTCTTAGCAAACGAAAGTAATGTACAACAACCTCGGAAGAAAACAGCGCTTTGAGATAGATAGAAGCGTGCTTGAAGTAGTAAAAGACTATGCCTACTAAGGACAAATAATAACCACGGAGCAAAATTATGATACTGAAGTAACTAGAAGAAGACAGTGGTGGAGCACATTTGGCAAGCACTTTAAAATCATGACAGGTATAGTGCCAATATTCATCAAGAGGAAAGTGTATAACAGCTGCATCTTGCTGGTAGTTAGCTACGGAGCAGAAAGAAGACTTACAAAGAGGGTTCAGCCTAAAGTGAGCATGACCCAGCGAGCAATGGAAAGGAAAATGGTAGGTGTAACCTTAAAAGACAAGAGAGCAGAGTGAATTAGGGAAGAAACCGGAGTTAAGGATATCATAGTTGAAATCAAGAAGAGTAAATGAACATGAGGCGGGCATGTAGCAAGTAGACAGCATAACCGCTGGTCATTAAGGGTAACTAAATGGATTCTCAAAGAAAGCAAGCGGGTCAGTGGGAGACAGAGGGTTAGGTGGGCAGATGAGATTAGGAAGTTTGCGGGCATAAATTGGCAGCAGCAAGGACAGGACCAAGTTGACTGGCGGAACGCTGGAGAGGCCTTTGTCCTGCAGTGGGCGTAGTAAGGCTGTTGATGATCTTGATGATGATCATGATGATGTTAATGAATACCAAATACTGCATATGTGAAGCCAGCGAAACGGCCGTGAACGCATCATCAGTGTCGCAAGTTGCCACATTGTGTTTGGAAGTGTCATTTACCTATGTCATCCGTTCGCGTCACGTAATACCACGTTTGGTACATGTGAAGCTAGCGAAACGGCCGCAAGTGCATCATAATCATAGCATATAGTGATGTTATTACAGGACAAGCATCTCATGTTTATCTTGTTTGCACAAGTACCATACCTTCGTCATCTGTTCACGTCCCTTAATACCAAAGTTGATATAAATGAATCTAGCTAAATGGCCGCCAGCGCATCATGAGCGTGGCATGTAGTAATTTTGTTACGTCACACGCATTCCATATTTATCATGTTTGAACCAGTCACATAGTTTGTCATACATTCACGTGCTGTAATATCAAATTTAGTAAACGTGACGCTAGCGAAAGGGCCGCGAGCGCATCATGAGCGTGGCATGTAGCCATGTTGTTACACGACACGCATATCATGATTTTCGTGTTAGGCTCTGTCGATTGTGTTCGCCATGCAATCATGCCATACCATATCAGTTTTGTAGCATGCCATGTGAACGAAACCACCACAAGAGCAACAGGACACTGAAATGTAAATCATGACATTCATGACACACATGTCATGATTGTCATGTTATGGCTAGTAAAATGTGTTCTGCATACAGTAATAATTTGCCATACCAAATTTGTTGTCGATGCCAGTATCGAAACGGCCAGGAGAGCTAACTGTCCTAGGTGGCTAGATAGATAGATAGATAGATAGATAGATAGATAGATAGATAGATAGATAGATAGATAGACATGCTCAGAGTTACTGAATTTCGATAAGAAGTGTTTCGCATTTATTAACGTGGCTGAGTATCTAAGGGAGCTCGAAAGATACGTAATGAATAGAGGCACCAGGAATGCAGCTGGAATAAAAAATAGGGCACTGTGGAACTACAACGAGTATGACGTCGTGAGAGCGATTTAGAAAGGTGTCATGGTCCCGGGTTTAACGTTCGGCAGTGCGGTCTTGTGCATGAAACCAGCGGTTGAAGCAAGATTGGAAAATCACAACGTGGCATAGGTAGACTTGCTTTGGGAGCACACGGGAATACCCCAAATCAGTGGGTACAGGGTGACATGGAATGGACATCGTGTGAGTGCATGGAAGCTAGCAGCAAGATAGAATTTGAGGAGCGATAGAGAAAACTGGGCGAGGAGCGTTCGGCTCGGAAAGTTGTCAGCTACTTGCACATGAAGAATGTTGATACTAACTGAAGAAAGCGAACTCGAACATTGTCTAGCAAGTATTTAGAGAACAGTAGAATACCAAACCAAAACCAAACATTGGTTAAGATGAAGGTGAAGGAAATAGACAAGGACATGTGGAAGATGGGAATGCTTACAAAATCATCACTGGAGACCTACCAAATTTTTAAGCAGGCAATTGCAAGGGAAAAAATTAACGATACTTCTCAGGGTTATTCGCTGCTATTCGAGGCTAGAACGGGAGTATTGCGGATGAAGACGTACCGATCCAAATGCTATGGCACAAACCCGGCGTGAAGTGCGTCTGGAGAGGAGGAGGAAACGGCTAAACATTTGATAATGTTTTGTAAAGGGCTCCACCCTATAGTCGTAAATAATGGCGCCAAATTTTCTAAACCAGTGGGGTTTAGAGACAGTGAAGGCAGAATAGACATTAGGCGTGTAGAAATAACCAGTAGGAGGCTAACTGACCAGTGGCTACAATCGAGGCGCGAGTGAAATTCAATCCCTAAACACATAGTGATAGTATTTAACTTAGTGACTATGTGGCGTGAGCCACCACCTGACCTAAACGGAACAGCCAATACATCTTTACATTCATCCAATAAATGATGATAAGATGCGAGATTGTGGTACTTGGAGTGTTCACTAGATGGATAGGTGAGTGAACGGACGGATGGACGGATGAACCCACGAACATACATACATACATACATACATACATCATCATCATCATCATCATCATCAGCCTGACTACGTCCACTGCAGGACAAAGGCCTCTCCCATGTTCCGCCAGTTAACCTGGTCCTGTACTTGCTGCTGCCAATTTATACCCACAAACTTCCTAATCTCATCTGCCCACCTAACTTTCTGTCTCCCCCTAACCCGCTTCCCTTCTCTGATAATCCAGTTAGTTACCCTTAATGAGCAGCGGTTATCCTGTCTACGCGCTACATGCCCGGCCCATGTCCATTTCCTCTTCTTTATTTCAACTATGATATCCTTAACCCCCGTTTGTCCCCTAATCCACTCTGCTCTCTTCTTGTCTCTTAAAGTTACACCTACCATTTTTCTTTCCATTGCTCGCTGCGTCGTCCTCAATTTAAGCTGAACCCTCTTTGTAAGTCTCCAGGTTTCTGCTCCGTAGGTAAGTACCAGCAAGAAACAGCTGTTATATACCTTCCTCTTGAGGGATAGTGGCACTCTACCTGTCATAATTTGAGAGTGCTTGCCGAATGTGCTCCACCCCATTCTTATTCATCTAGTTACTTCAATCTCGTGGTTTGGCTCTGCGGTTATTATCTGCCCTAAGTAGACATAGTCTTTTACAACTTCAAGTGCAGTATTACCTATCTCGAAGCGCTGCTCCTTTTCGAGGTTGTTGTACATTACTTTCGTTTTCTGCAGATTAATTTTAAGACTCACCTTACTGCTCTCCTTGTCTAACTCTGTAATCATGAGTTGCGATTTGTGCCCTGAGTTACTCAGCAATGCAATGTCATCGGCGAAGCGCAGGTTACTAAGGTATTCTCCAATACTTCTCATCCCTAACTGTTCCCATTCTAGGCTTCTGAAAACCTCCTGTAAGCACGCGGTAAATAGCATTGGGGAGATTGTGTACCCCTGCCTAACACCCTAATTGATTGGAATTCTGTTGCTTTCTTTATGAAGCACTATTGTAGCAGTTGATCCCCTGTAGATTTCTTCCAGAATGTTTATATATACTTCATCTACGCCCTGATTCCGCAGTGTCTGCATGACGGCTGATATTTCTACTGAACCAAACGCCTTCTCGTAATCTATGAAGGCTATGTATAGTGGTTGGTCATACTCTGAGCATTTCTCTATTACCTGTTGATGGTATGAATGTGGTCAATTGTTGAGTAGCCTGTTCAAAATCCTGCTTGTTCCTTTGATTGATTGAATTCTAATGTTTTCTTTACTCTGTTAGCCATTACTTTTGTAAATAGCTTGTATACTACAGAGAGTAAGCTGATCGGCCTGTAATTCTTCAAGTCCTTGTCATCTCCTTTCTTATGTGTTAAGATGATGTTAGCGTTCTTCCAAGACTCTGGTACTCTTCCCGTCAGGAGACACCTCGTAAACAGGGTGGCTAGTTTTTCTAACACAATCTGTCTTGCCTATTTCAGCACATCTGATGTTACCTGATCCTCACCAGCAGCTTTGCCTCTTTGCATGCTCTGCAAAACTTTTCTGACTTCTTGAATCATTACTGGAGGGGTGTCATCTGGGTTACTGCTAGTTCTTATAGTACTAAGGTCGTAGTTGTCTCGGCAACTGTACAGATCTCCGTAAAACTCTTCCGCTATTTTAACTATCCTATCCATATTGGTAGTTATTTTGCCTTCTTTGTCCCTTAGTGCATACATCCGACTTTTGCCTATTCCAAGTTTCCTCTTCACTGCTTTGACGCTTCCTCCGTTTTTCAGAGCGTGTTCAATTCTCTCCATGTTATACCTTCTTACATTGCATTTTTTACGTCTATTAATCAACTTCGAAAGCTCTGCCAGTTCTATTTTTTCTGTTGTACTTAACATTTTCATGATTTGACGCTTCTTAATGAGATTTCTCGTTTCCTGGGAAGGCTTGCCAGTGTCCTGTATACCTACCCTGCCTACAACTTCCACTGCACACTCCGTAATGATACTCGTCAGATTATTATTCATTGTATCTACGCTAAGGTTGGTTTCCTCACTAAGAGCCGAGTACCTTTTCTGCAGCGACACTCTGAATTCCTGTACTTTCCCTCTCAGTGCTAGCTCATAGATTGGCTTTTTGCGTATCAGTTTCTGTCGTTCCTTCTTCATGTCTAGGCAAATTAGAGACCGTACCATTCTATGGTCACTGCATCGTACCTTGCCAACCACTTCCACATCCTGCACGATTCCTGGGTGTGCACTCATTATAAAATCTATTTCGTTCTTATTTTCACCATTAGGGCTCCTCCATGTCCACTTGCAGTTTTCTCGTTTTTGGTAGAAGGTATTCAAAATCCGTAAATTATTGCGTTCTGCGAATTCTACTAGTAGCTCTCCTGTGGCGTTTCTAGTACCGATGCCATAATCTCCTACTGCCTGTTCTCCAGCCTGCTTCTTCCCTACCTTTGCATTAAAGTCTTCCATTTGTATAGTATGCTGTGTTTTCACCTTACACATTGCCTATTCCACGTCTTCATAGAAGCTTTCAACTGAAGCGTCGTCATGGCTGGATGTAGACGTGTAAGCCTGCACTACCTTCATCTTGTATCTTTTATTCAGTTTAATACGATACCCTAATGCCATAATAACGATACATTAATGCCATAGTATTCCTCTATGTAGCCAGCTATGTTTCTGTGAATTAGGAACCCCGCTCCCAGTTCTCGTCTGTCTGCCAAACCCCGATAGCAATGGACGTGCCTATTCTGTAGCACTGTATAGGCCTCATCTGTCCTCCCAACTTCACTGAGCCCTATTCTATCCCATTTAAAACCCTCTAGCTCCTCGAATAGTACAGCTAACCTTCCCTCACTAGATAAGGTCCTAGCGTTAAACGTTGCCAAGTTCAGGTTCCAATGGCGGCCTGTCCGGATTCAGAGATTTTTAGCACGCTCTGCTGCGTTGCAGATCTGACCGCCGCCGTGGTCAGTTGCTTCGCAGCTGCTGGGGACTGAGGGCCGTGAGTTATTTGACGTATGCATGTGGGAGGTAGTGGCCATATACTGCACCAGGGTGGCCAATCCTTCTCTGATGAGGGAATGCGTTCCCGGTGGTGGTTGCCGGTGAGGCCGCACCCCAGGCCTCCTAATGCAGTTCCATCAACACGCGAATTTTTTTTAACCCAGTTGTGAACTGCGCGGCACCGGGATTCGAACCACGGACCTCTTGCATGTGAGGCGGATGCTCTAACCACTACGCTATCGCCGCACATACATACATACATACATACATACATATATACAACATACATACATACATACATACATACATACATACATACATACATACATACATGCAGACCGACGGACAGACAGACAGCTTCCGAAGATTTGCCCAGCTCCTCGATTTTCATTTCGTGGATATGCTGTGATTTCTCCCATTGACTTCAGGTCAGCGTTTCGGCGTCCACAACCAATTACGTCCACCGGGCTGGTATTCTACGAAACTTCGTCGAAGATGGTAACGGTGATTGTCAGTCAACTGTTGGTTCTTGATGCGGAAGTGGTTGCGAATTCAAGCTGCTTCGGTGCGTTCGAGACAGACAGTCACGTCAATGTTTTTTTCGTCGCGGACCTTCGGTAGCTTAGCGTCGAGCGTCATGGCCGGCCTCCTTTCGTGCACCACTTCGTACGGTGATATTTGCGCTGTTTCTTGCTCTACAATGTTGTATGGGAAGGTCACATACGGAACAATTGCATCCCAGGTCTTGTGTTCGACGTCATTGTAGATGACTAGCATATCAGCGATGGTCTCGTGAAGACGCTCCTTTTGGCCAATCGTTTGTTAATGGTAAGCGGTGGTCTGGTGGTGACTTGTGTGACTGTACCTCAGAATCACTTGAGTTAGGTCCACCGTAAAGACTGTGTCTCTGTCAGTAATTTGGTCCTCTGGAGTTCAGTGAAGCTGGACGATATTCTCGAAGAAGAACTTTGCTAGGTCAATGGCACTGCCTTTGGACAGGTCCCTTGTCTCGGCGTACGCGTGAGGTGGTCAGTAGCTACGACGATTTATTTTTCTCGAAATTCTACGTCGAGAACGGCCCCAGAAGTCTAAGCCGATTTACTGGAACGGCCGGTGAGGTCGCTTGAAGGGCTGGAGATGACCGGCTACTTTAGTTGGCACTGTCTTTTGTCGTTGTAAGTTCCGGCATGCCCTCACGTAACGAGCAAAGTCACTGGAAAGGCGTAGCCAAAAGTATTTCTCTTGTATACTCGGGAACATGCGAGAAAAGTTCACGTGGCCAACCATTGAGTCATCGTGCAGGACATGCAAATTTCTGTTCGCATTGCCGAACGTGCAATGGTAACGTAACTCACTCGGGCCACAAAGAAGTTCTTTACGAGGACGTTTTTTTAAGTAAGAAATGACGCCAGTCCTCGCCTCAATACTACTGGGGCGATGGTGGTTGCGGCCCTACAGGTGTTTCTCTAGGCTCCTCTGTTCCAGGTCGGCTCACTGTGACTCGACAATGTCATCCGAACTAATGGTTACCAAGGAGCACGCACCATGGTGGTCGTCCTGCGGTGGTAGATCGATGGGTGCGTGAGACAGGAAGTCTGCGCCACAGTGTTTTTTTCCGGACTTGTTCACGATGTCAATGTCAAATTCTTGAAGCCTTAGGCTCCACCATGCTAGGTGACCTGAAGGGTTCTTCAGGTTAGCTCCCCAACACAAGGCGTGGTAGTCGCTCACAATCTTGAAATGTCTCCTTTAAAGGTAAGGGTGAAATGTTCACGCTGCACAAATAATAGCAAGGCACTCCTGTTCCCTTGGTGAATAGTTGGCATCAGCTTGGAATAGCCACCGCCTTGCATAACTGATAACCCTTTCCAAGCCTTCATTTTTTTAAAGGACGGTGCCGAGTCCTACACTGCTTACGGCGCTGTGTACTTCTGTTTCGGCGTATTCGTCAAAATGCGAAAATATCAGTGGGGTCTGCAGGCATCGTTTAGAGAAACGAGAAAAAAGGAAGACAGGCAGGTTCACCAGATGCTAGTATCCGGTGGGCAACCCTACACTGGGGTTGGGGAATAGGTGGTTGAGAAAGATAGAGTGAAAAATAAACAAAACTTGGTTCCAAATCTGCATGTTACACTGCGAATGTCGTCGAAAGACGACAGTTTTGCGTCTGGAGAGAATGAACAAAACGTTTATTTGAAGTTCGGCACAAGAAAATCGGAGAATTGTTTTCTGGAGGCGCTGCGTTAGAGTGCCTCGAGCGTGTAGCGGAGGCGAACGAGCGCATTAACGCGCACGCTAAGAACTTTTTATTATTCAACAACTCCCAGAAGACAAGAAAGTTTCGCTACCTTATACTCGCTGGGCGTAACCTCCTTTATTTTAGAAAGGTTTAGCGAGCATTGGGTCGCAGTGCCATGAATACAGTGAACTAGTATATACTATGAACTCGAGGTGGTTAAAGGTGGGAAGTAGACACGAAGCGCGAGCCATAAGAAAGTGTGCGTGTGCCTCCTCTCGTTCAGTCCGTGGAATGTCCGCTGGATGGTGGTGCTTCTATATGAGGAATATATGATGAAAAGATGCGAGATCGTGGTACTTGGAGTGTTGAATAGCTGGACAAACGGACACACAGAGAGATGCATGGACGGACGCATGAATGGCTGCACGGACAGATAGACGCATGGACGGAAGCAGGAACGGATGCATGGACGAACGCAGGGACAGACGCTCAGGTGGACGTGTGGACAAACGAACAGACGCACGCACGGACGGGTGGATAAACGCACGGGCGGCCACACAGACGCACGCATGGATGGACGGAAGCTAGAACGAATGGACGGATGGATGATGCGCCCCACTATCCACCATTCACTCCGTAGATATGCTGCCATTTTTTATGTTATATTCAGAGCACTCACACAAGACGTGTCGAATTGTCTCTTCGTCTTCACAGTGTGCACATGCGGCGGTGTCGGCCATCTGTATGCGGAACGTATACGCATGGGTAAACGCAACTCTCAACCATAGTCACCACAGAGCAGTAGCATCACCTCGTCGAAGTTTGGTTGGAAGCCGTAAGCTTGACGTAGGATCAAGAAACCGTAATCTTGTATGCGTAAAAAGAGGTTCATTTCGAAGTGACATAGAGCATTGGCGAGGAAACATGCGGAGCCTCATAACAGCGTCCGTCCTAGAGAGAGGTATTGACTGGTCATTGTCTTCTGTATGGGATGAACGGGCAGCTTGAGCAGCCCGTTTATTTCCGACAGTTTCAAAGTAGCTTGGCAACCACTGAAATATAACGTGATGTCATTTCTGTGTTCTATGGTGTAGCATTTCTGCCGTCTCAAAAACCAACTGCATCGTTGAAGTTTCTGAAATGCTCACTCTTGTGCAGCTTCCCTGTTGAATTCGATGTTGGGTTTTGTGAGGTGTGTTAGCGGCTCGGCGATCTGTCAATATATTTTGATGAATCACATTTAATGGGCGCCAAATCAAAGTAATCGGCGTATGGCATTCTTGTCATTGGATTGCGGGACATCGGTATTGGTGGATGCTTTCCGTAAGACGGGACGGACTTCAGTTTGCTAATCACATGTTTGAAGCTTGAGGTCAATGAAGGCACCATGGTGACTTGAAAATTGTATCCCAAGTATCACGTCCCTGAGCACTCTTGTTGAATAATAAAACTCGCAGGTTAAGTCTTGTGTTCGGGTGTTGATTGTGACTCTGGTTGTGCAAATTCCAACCAGCGTTATCAGGTGGCCTCCAGCAGTCCAGATTTTAGATGAATTCTAAGCAGTCTTTACTTTCTTCATCTTGGAAGCAAACTGCCCACTGAAGACGGTGTAGTCGGCACCAGTGTCGACGAGAAAGGCGACGCTATGACCGTCGATGAGAACGCCGAGGTCACTTGTTGATCGTCTTGCATCGCGGCAGGTGACGCCTTTGTCGGTTTGCTACGCTGCTTTCACGTTAGGTCGTCGAGTATTCTACTAGGCGTGATGTCTCGACGTCACAGCTGCGTACAGGTTGCGGAAGGCTCTTTTATTTTATTGCGTCTTCGTCATTGGTGGCTGAGGATCTTTGGTAGTTCATCGTTCAGCAACAGCCCTTCCATCGGCTGCTGACCCAGGTGTTCCGAGTAAGTGCTCGGAGATCGGAGCGAGTTGGGCTTGTGTACTGGCCGCGGTGCAGTGAGGCGTAACAACTTGGCGAAAGAGATCGCAAAGATCGTCGGGCCATCTGTTGTTCATCCCACGTGATTAATCAGCACGCTGGGGAGACGGTGCGTTGAGAGCGAATTGACGCAGGTCCATTGAGCGGTATTCGCAGCGTTGGTAAATGTGGCTGGCCTCTCCGCACTAGTAGCACAGCTGGTTGTTGACAGGGGCATGCCAAACGTCAGTTTTTCATGGCGCGTAGCGCTAGGCTACAGGAGGGCGATAGAACGATGACAATGGTGGTGGCTGCGGTGGTGCCGTACGGCGGAACTCTGGTGGAGCAGCGTCCTGACGTGGGCGTAGAAGAGCGTTGCAGATAATTTCAATGGTGTAGCTCATAACTTCCGGCTCTGGCAGTGGTGCATTGGGAATTCAAAGCAATTCCCGAAGGTAAGAGCTTGCGTAGCTCCTCACGCAATCACTCGGTTGTTCTCGCGCAGGTCGTCGAATTACAGTGATGGTAGAATATCTGCGTACTTTGGCATCGAGTGGCGATTAAGTTGAACGTCTTCATTTCAATCATCGTCATTTTAGAGAAACTTTTGGACAGTGCTTGGTAGGTTCTGTATCAGACCCGCAAAATAGCTCTTGCTTTACGACTGTCGTGAGGAAATAAATTTTCTTGCATTCAAGCATTTCGGCGTTGGCATTTCAGAACAGTGGTATTTTTTTTCAATAGTGTCATGTTTCTGTTTGGGAGCTGCGAGCGGTTTTCAAGCAGCGCTCGGGCCCTAACTTTGCGTATGACGCTCGTAGATGTATCCAGGAACCTGGTGGGAGATATTTTTCACGTTTCACGTTTCACGTTGAGGGATTTGTTTTTGTTTTCGAACCTGGTACGAGCGTCCTGTTGCAAGGCGAAGGGCGCATGACGAAGCTTGTCGTCGCTGATCCAGGCATTCAAAACAGCGACCCAGCCGTATGCTTCCAGCCAGCTTTTCGGGATTTCAAATGCGTCAACCGCGAAAGATTGTTGTTTCCTTCAGTTGGCGAAGCTGGATGGGTGCTGGTGCAACCGAGTCCGTCATCATCACTGTGATCGAGATCATATTTCCAGTCTTCCGTCTTCCAGGTTGTTTCAGGTATAGGCTCGCACTTTGGCGAGTGCACTTGCTGTCTGTGGCTGGCTCACTGCTTAGCGTTTTCGTCAGTGTCCCTTTGACGGCGTGGGCTTGGCTCACAGCTGGAAGATGGCATGCAGTAAATGGGCCGGGAAGCACCTCTACCACATGTCACGGGGTTGTGACGTAAACAAAGAGAGCTGAATGTAGGTAGAAGGTGAAACTGGTTATTTGGCTGGCTATAAGAGCCAACGATACACGCTGGCTCTTATAGCGGGTAACAGATAATCAGTCATTGATCAACTGACAAGCGGCGAAGCTTGGCAGCATTTATACAACTGCCGTCAAATATTCCAGTCTTGTCTTTTGTCGCAGCGCAAGATCTCGAACAATCTTGAGTTTTAGCGTCTTTCACGCAGTCTCAACAGAACGATCTGCAATAATAGAAAACATTTTCGGACAATGACGCGCAGTTTGTGGTGAACGTTTCTGACACGTTTTGTGGTCCAAAACGAGATCCAGCAAGAGTGAAAATAGAGAACGTGCGTGGCAATATTGTGACTGCCATTGTTGCTATCTAAATACGAGAGATAGAGAATAAACGTATTGTAATTAACTAAACTTGATGGAGTCCTTCGTCAAGAGCTCCACAGGATATAGCGGCTCGCCGGGACACGAGTTTAGAAAGGCGAGCGGACGAATCCCCAACAAATCACTGCCCCAGGTGGCCTCAAGAGGCTCCCAGAAGCTGCGCGCTCATCGGTTCGTGCGTAATTTCGTCAGCAAACATGGCTGCGTCCATGAGGATGCTGCAGGGTTCGGATGTCGGATGCGGGCACCGCTGATGCAGACGCCGTGGCGAAGACGAGAATAATGTTGACACTTGCACACGTACTGGCAAACCGCCTACGATGAATGGGAAGACGGCGCTATCAAGTAGTCGGTGCTACCAAGGTGCTACAGGAACGCTGTGCGCACGCCTGTTTCGACGCTGCTGAAATACTCGTCGCTCCATTTGCAACGATCGCCGAAAGCATCGAAGTCGGCGCAGATATGCTGTGACAAATGAAAGATTATGGTTTAAAGAGTTCATGTGCGGACTATATAACAGCAATTGAGCTCGGTCACCCTTTATTGCAGCTCAAAGAGCAGGTGTTGGAACACTTGAGTGCCTACGTTGCGCACGTCACTCGATCGGCCACACAATATAGGCTCAGCTTGCACTCACTCTGGCATATCTTAGGGTACTCGTAGTGAATGCCACCGCTACTAAGTATGAGAGCGATACAAAAGGAGAAGCACAAATATCTGTAGCAGCTCCTCGATTGAACTGCAAACGAATATCTTCGTAGTGCCACTTTATAAACACGCCAAGTCGTAAATAGGTTCTTTTTTTTTTCACTAAACAAGGGACCCTTTCTTACGTACAGTGTGCCAAATGAGACTGATGCGGGCTTTACCTGGATATGTGGTTAGCACGAATGACTTGACCGGTGCTGTGCGCGGGTATGTTAAAGAGGTTATTCTAAGTGTACGGCTTTATCTGTTAGATTTTCTAATAAATATCTGTTTTCAGTGACTCGAAAGAAGTTGTACAAAGATGTATGCGATGTTGTTTTACCTGAACCGCTGTACCGTGCCATGTACGCTGGAGGTGAAGGGAAAGATGTGCTTAAACAAGTGAAGAGACTGCAAGTGGCTCCTGCCGCGAAGTCTTTCTTTTTCAAGCTGCACACAGGTACATTATCAGTCAGGACATTTCAAGCAGACCGTGGTTTTTACTTACCTTGGGGGACAAATTGCTTTATCTGTAAAAAACCGGAAACTATTGACCATGTTTTCTTACATTGTTGGGAGGGAGTATATGTTTGGGATGTACTTCAAAGGACGTTACAGAAAGAACTACCTTTAAATTCATATGGTATAAGATTTCTGCCAATAGTGGACGAAGAGGGAATGCTTTTTGATTTGATTATGCCATGTGGACTTCACTGTTTATGGCGGGTCCGTATGGCCGGTTTCTATAGCGATCAGGATGCACGGCCTGCACGAGTGTATTTCCGTGAATGTATGGCCAAGTATGTTGAACTGCAGAAAACTCGGGAGATTTTACCTGAGTGGTTGTCGAGGGTGGAGCCCTTGGCAGCACTCAGGGAAATTTAATTTCTTTCGGACTGTTACTGCTTCTCTTTGTTCTGCTTGTGGCTTGATGTACGCGCCTATAAACAGGCAATAAAGGAAAAAAAACTCTCTGTGGCTCAGTGGTTAACGCCCTGCATTCACGACGCGGAGGTACCACGTTCGATTCCGCGTGCAGGAGTCTTTTCTTCTCAGACTTCTTTCTTTCTTGCGTTTTCAAATATATGGATACCTACATGTACGGTGCATTGTATCGACACCGATGCCGGTGGCGAAATCCAACCGAGAGCATCCATATAATTGCTCTCGCGATAAAAGGAAAACATACCTGGCTACGAATGATGCCAATGCGTTGCATACAATGCAAGCACAAACTTAAGTGTATTAGGTGAAATTCGCTCTGAATATTGTCGTCCTTTATCAAAAAAGATGAGTTTATAGCACATCTTTTTTACTCTTAGCTTACATCAGTTAACTAAGCATAAGCCTGTTTATAGGAACTTACTTGTTTATTACTGCACTATTTTTGCAATATGTTTTCAAACACACGGTCCGATAGCACAAATCAGTCAGCTGAGATAAGAAAAAATCTTCAAAGCAAACTAAAAATAAGTACATTTTACAGTTCAGCACATGCTAGACAGAAAATTCAGTGAGTGCCAATACATTGGGGAAATTCTTGCCTAAATCACGAGTGGCCACCATAAATAATTGGTAAGATCAATGAAATGTATTTTTGAGAAACTTGAGAAGCATCCATTTTCTGGCTCAAGTTGAGCCAAATCTCAACATACTCTGGGTGCTTTGTTGCAAAAAATAATGAAAATAAATGCAATACCTTACACCAACATTTTATTGTTCTCCTGAAATGAAAAAAGAAAACAAAACGCTATATGTTATTTGTTTTTGCCAGAAAATTCTGGATATAAAATGATTAATTAGGGCTGTCACAAGATGTCTAGAAAATGAAACAAAAATTACTTGCCATTCTGAACTGCTTGGGGAATGTAAAGTCCACATATATTGTTACCACAGATATGTGAATTGCTTTATGTTTTCCTCACGGCCAAAACACATGCAGCACTACTCATTCAGATGTTTTTGGCCTTTGAGGATCAAAACATTTTTTACTTGATATAAACCTATCATATGAATGACAAGCCTCACAACTAAGTACATGTATATAGCAACGTTTGTTTTATTTCAGTAGAGTATTGGGGAACACATATTCATCTCATTTCGTCCCACTTTAAGGTCTCCGAAATTAAGACATTCACATCCTAACATTCAGTACTCCATTCACCAGCGTGTCCCCACTTTTTCAGCAACATATTGTAGTAACAGTATGTGATTTATTTAAATATAAACTGGGTATTACTGTATTTAGGTGTCTTAACGGTTCCGTAACAGCCATTATTTTGCAGAAATTTGAGTTGATAAACGCTAACCCCACAAAGTTCGCCCCTAACAACAATTTTTTACTACCCCATACACGCATAAACTACGGCAAACACACTTTCAGATTTGCTGCCATACATTTTAGAAATTCATTACCACTAAGCACTAAACGATTGTCATTCAACAGTTTCAAAAAGAACTTCATCACCTCATTTCGCAATCATCACTAATATGTAATTGCATGTTGCTATTTTCTCACATTTTGATGTATCACTGTACGAGTTATTTTTACATTTATTACTCATGTAAATTTGAGTTGTCTGGCGTACCATTAATTTAAGTCCCTTTTGTTCAAGTTTCGACTGTCTTTTTTTTCATAGTCATGTATCATAATGAACATGGTTTTATTACCATTTCTACTGGAAATTGCCTTACAAGATTGCCTTGTCTTTATTCCTATCCTAGTGACTTGCCGCTTTTTAGTTGCCATTTACCTATACTTATGAACGTGTATATTTTTCACAGGAAGTCCCCTTTCAGCCTTGTGCTATGAGACCTTCGAATAATTGTAAATGTTCTAGAAATTGAAGTCATTGCACAGTGGAAAATACACCTAGCCCTCGAAAAGTTGAGGTGGGTTTGACTTTGATTTTACCTGTGATGATCGACAGCAGTGTAGTATAACTGTGCTTGCAGATGACTTAACAAGACAGATTTTGCTTGCTTGAGGAAAATTGAAAGCAAAAACATGCAGCACTACAAACTTTATTTGCAATTTTTTTTATTCATTGTAAATATCAAGTCTCAATGGGAGCAGGTTTGCTCTGTTTATTGGTGGATTCATTTCACATTTTCAAATGTTAGCAAAGGTTGTGTTGCCCAACAGTTTCTCGTCAAGCATATTGAGAAATTACGTTACTAAGCGCCTTCAGAAAAAGTCCACAAAGGCAGATGCTGTCTTCTTTGCAATACTTGTCCACACTGAGCCGAACAGCACTTCCCGGCAGCATTTCAGCTCCGGTCACTGATCCACGTTGTTTCAGGGGCCAACCTAGAAGTAGAGGAGGAAAAAAACAATGGTGTTAAATTTTGGGTTCCGCAACCTGCTGTCAAGCGACATTTTTACTTGTTTTTTGGAGCTGCTGAATGCGAAGACGTCTGCACTTTTAGGTGTCTCAACATCACAGAGCAAGTCACAGAGATTGCATAACATTGAATACAAGAACCGACAGCTGCACACGTGGCTAAATCAAAGACTGAACTTAAAGAATGGAAGCAGATGAAGGTTTGCATTTAAAAAATTATGTGACGGGATCCCGTATTTAATCTACTAGACTGCTCTACCATTCAATCTGAATACAGATGACTCACAATAGTGATAGAAGCGGTACTCTAATAGTGATATGAAAGACTGCCAAGTAGTTGCTAACTCTGTGTGGTTGGTTACCACAGCTACACAATTAAAGCAGCGGAAGTTAATTGCACGACAATAGACAAAAAAGCACCGGTCATTCTAAAGTCACCCAGAAGCTTTAACGAAACATCGTGGTGCAGTATCCGTACCGGGGATCCTGCTAAAATATGTGTAAAACAGTAAATGCTGTCAAGCACTGAGAAGAAACTAAAGCTCTAATAGTGCCACAAGCACTATTGATCACAGTGCCACCCCCACTAATCAAAAATATTAAATCCTTATCATAACCACTGTCATTTGGCTGGTCATGACGGCCTCCGGTGGACATACATGAAGGTAACGAAGCAGTTCACACGGTCCGGCCTAAAAGAAGAAACAACAACATAAGTACAATCATATCAAGTGTGCCAGAATAATGAAAATAATAAACTAAGTCTTTGGCAGCTGACTCGACAAATAGCACAACCGCCACACTTTTCTGCCTCATTGAAGGTGATTCACTTAGGCTTAGAAGAATTTTGTAAAAGAAATCCAAAGGTTATCGCTTGTAAAAGGATGGTGGCAGTAAAAGCATAAAAGGTGATACCAACAGTCTGATCTCCTTTCTAAACTAAAAGATGTCTGACAAAAAGTCAGTGTTATTGAGAGACAGTGAACCAGATTTACAGTCATCAACCCAACAAATGGCAAACCAACAGTGAATCGCGCTCAGGTTTACTGCTTCATTTCAATCAGCAGTTGATTGGCTAGTGAAGCAAGCTAATTGAGACATAAATCAATAAATACGCATGCGCCCATACTTCCCAGAAAGATGGAAGAGCTTTCCCTAAATGAAGTAGCTCATCATGCAGTGTTTTATAAAGTATGTCTCGGGTGCACACAATTTCTTATGTATTTTTACGCACTGCAGCCTCAATGAGGCTAGTGCAGGAGGGGGAAAGGAAAAAAAACAAGAGCAAATTAACATTTATTAATGGACTTTACACTGCTCCTGCAAAGCAATATATTTACCAGCCAACGTTACTGTGAGTTTAAATGATGATCAGCGAGACAGAAGAGAGAACTAAAGAGGGTGAAGCTAAGTACAAAAAGAGAGTAAAAGGGAACTTCGACAAAAAACATAATATAGCTGTACGAAGAATTGAGATTCGCGACTTGGTGCTAGTAATGAAATAATTGCGAAACTCAGCAGTGAGTCGCAGAGGGCTATTCTGTTTTGTCAAAATGGCAAGCCAGCAGGGATATTTAAAGATTGCCCGATACGTTGGCCTCAATGGCACTTTCAAATTGGCCTCCACAGCCAACATTTTAAAGAAGTGTGACACCACAATTGAAAGGTGAGTTTACTCTTCCATGCTGATTTGATGGATACAAAGATGACTCTGAGCAAGAGGGAAGCAAATAATGTCGTGATCAGATATTATATTTTTCATAATAAATTCAAGTATACTGTGGCACATCAGGCAATTCTAGGGGTACATGCTGCAATCTGGCTTGTTGTGATGACATTAGGTACCAAAATGGCCACTCAGTGTCCCAAAAACTATCAAAATGTCTGCTTGTGGGTCGGTAATGGAGCCACAGTGCGCAGCAGCCGAGCGGATTTCACAATTTCTCGCACAAGCACATGACGAGAAGCTCATATTGTTTTACGATGCCAGGGCATTGTAGAAATGGAAACTAGCTTTTAAAAGGATACTGTAATTACTTTTGCTGAGTGCGCTCACACCTTGCAGCAATTTTTCTAGATCCTTGAAGGCTGGGCCTTTCATTTGACGCAAGAAAATAAAAAACTTTACAGTCAGTACCCCTATATCATCCCGGGAGGTTTGAAAACAAGGGCTGAGGAAGAGAACAAAACTTAAGCAGTTGCAAAATACAAATGTTTTTTTGCATAGAAAACTGGGAGGACTGAGTTATCAAAATAAAGAAGTAATAAAAGATGACAAGAAGAGTGCTTTGTCTCTGCATTATGTGCAGTCTCTTTAGATACCAGCTGTTAGCAACTTGTACGATGCCAAGGTTAAACTGCATTGAAAAAAAATGTGAACTAACTTTTGCAAGATCATCCAGAATTCAGTATGTTTTGAAACAATGCATAACAAATATTTGTCAAAAATCTAGCATTACACTACTTTGTTAGTTACACCTTTGAGTTTAATTATGCTAATAATGTAGGCATATACCGCATAAATCAAACACTACATGTAAACCCGAGAAGTAATGATGTTTTTATACTTTCGCATGGAACCAGAACTGGCAGTGTTGCTAACGACCCATGTATTTTCTCAGCAATGTGCTGCAAACAGACTATAAACTGTTCATTGATAATTCACAACCCTACAGCTATAGCGTAGCATTCCCTGTCAAGTGCGCTTTGTACCCCATCATGATTCCTTTCCATTACGCGAACATGCATTGTTTGTAAAAAGGAATGCCGAGGAGGGTGCATTTTTGAACACTACGCGCATCTTAGCGGTATCTGGTTATTCTCTTAATTCACAGGACAATAGTCAGTTATTTGACACGTAAAAAATGAAAGCTCAAACCACTAACAAATCCCGATAGCAGTTTTGATGTACACACTGCAGTCTTTGCCACAGTAACTGTAGTGATTGGCAACATGATGCTCACTCTGGGCACTCGATCGCAAAGATTCACACATACCTTCAACAAAATACGTCTTAGTTCTGCGCTAAAGCCTCAATAAACGCGTGCGTACTTTTTATATTATTTTATAGCTTTCGACAAACACTCGAAGCTGTGAGTTTCAGTTGATTTTTCTCTTAAACGCGAAGCATTTCTTAGCGAACTTGGTGACTTTGAGGGTATCTATCTATCTATCTATCTATCTATCTATCTATCTATCTATCTATCTATCTATCTATCTATCTATCTACTATCTATCTATCTATCCAGCCGCCAATGACTTTTAGCTCTCCTGGCCGTTTCAACAATGGTATCAATACCAAACTTGATATCGCATAACATGACTACATGAAAAACATATTTGACTAGTCATAACATAGAAATCATGACGTCTATGTGATGAATGTCATGATTTACATGTCATGGTCCTGCAGCTCTTGCGGTGCTTTCGTTCACATGGCATGTTGCAAAACTGGTATGGTATCACATTATTGCATGGTGAGCACAAGCGTCAGACCCTAACATGAAAATTATGACATGCGTGTCATATAACAACATGACTACTTGCCAAGCTCATGATGCGCTCCAGGCCGTTTCGCTAGCGTCACACATACGAAATTCGGTATTACGGTACGCGAATGAATGATGAAGGTATGTGACTGGTGCAAACATGATAATCACGACATGCGTGTCATGTAAGCACATGACTACATGCCACACTCATGATGCGCTCGAGGCCGTTTCGCTAGCTTCACATATGCCAAATTTGGTATTACTGGACGCCAATGGATGACGAAGGTATGTCACTGGTCCAAACATGATATTTATGAGATGCGTGTCATGTGAGAACATTACTACATGCCTCAATAAAGGCCCCAATAGATTTAGTCATGACGCGGTGCGCGTGCTTGCCGGCGTTCGTTTCATTGCGTCACGCTGACGTTGCCACGCCAGGCGCAGGTCTTGCCATATATTCACAGCCGCGCGACACGCTGCGTTGCTTTGACGCATGCGCGTTTCAGCGCATCCGGCGTCCTGCCATCACGTAAAGAGGAAGACGCAGTGTTGTGTGGGTATTGCATCGACACGAAATGCAGCATGTCGCATTTCGTGCCGGTTGCCGTCAGGCCGCGCCGGTCGCGCCTTGCGTTAGACTATATAGAGTGCTCACGTTTTGCTAACGTAGTGTCACTGTGCCCAACGTGCGCTCGCGTCAACGCTACATTGGAGTACATTGGGCCCTTCATGACGCGCTCGCGGCCATTTTTCTAGCTTCACATATAGCAATTTTGGTGTTACGCGACGTCAATTGATGCCGAAACATATAACTGGTGCGAACATCACAATCCTGACACGCGTGTCATGTAAGGTCATGACAACATACCACGCTCACAGCGGGCTCGCGGCCGTTTTACTAGCTCCACATACACTACATTTGCAATCACGTGACGCGAATAGATGACGGAAGTAAACGAAACATACGAACATGATCATCATGAGACGGAAGTCATGTACGGTATCATTTACCTCCACCTCGTAACGTTGTGTTGATGATAAAGTGACCCTTCTCAATCGTGCTTCGCATATAATCGATACCCACTGTACGTGGGATCTGCCCATTTTTTGTTATTGTTGTTGCTTATTTATTTCACTGAACTGCATATGCCCTAAACGCGCTGTACAACAGCAGCAATGGTCATGTTCTCGCTGGGTGGCGTAGTAAACGAAGGTGCCCCAGCCCGTGCATCGTTTGCGAACTTGAGTGCACCGACGGTCTCGTAAGCAATTGTTTTATGGCTCTGTTCGGAACTGCAAAAAAGAACTTACCGAGAACAGCATCTCGACGTCTTCTTAATCTTCACTGGATACGAATCTGCACTTTTTGGCGTTTCCTGCAGTCGTTTAAAATGGACTAACACTGCCAGCGGCAGTGAAGTGCAGCGTCAAAAAACTCCCAAGCATTTCCCCGAGGGTGAACATGGTGAAGTGCGAATGCACGGGGTGATGCTATGAGGGGTATTTATTAATTCGCACTATTATATTTATTAATCACACTATGGTGCCTTTATGGTGTAATGGTTCCTGGGTATCGCAATTTGATCACACGGGGGAGATTACGTTAACTCACTGGCGAATGCCAACGGATTTTAACTTTACTCCCCCTCACGACCCGCTCTCGACGGGAGACTGAGAGAGAAGGCGGGTGCGCGAGAGAGAGGGGTGTGCGCGCAGCTGCAGCGAGCGAGGAGAGCTGAGGAGCGAGCGAAGGGGGAGGGGGTATAAGGCGCGTTACTGACACCGATATCAGCGTCGAGTCCGTGGCTTATTCGGAAGAGCGTTGCGCTGCGGCCCGCCAAGTCCTCTTTCTTTTAAAGATAGAGAGAAGACTGCGGACGCTGCCGACGGCGGTGGATGGTTTGGGGTCGCTTATAAAGTGTATTCACACTTAATAAAAGCATGATCGCAGCGTTTTTCGGCACTTTTGAAGTTCTTCGCGTGCCTACAAATGACCGGAAGGCGTTTTTCACCACCAACATCGCCTCAGCGAATACAGCACGCTTAATTAGTCTTGCCTGGCAGCTGCCTGCAGCATAGTCAAGGGTGCAGCCATGTTTTTTGACGAAATTAAGCACGAGCTATTGAGCGCACAGCTTCCGAGAGCTTTGTAAGGGTTCCTAGCGCAGTGCAATGGGGGGGGGGGGGGGCGTCTATTTGCTCGCCTTTGTAAACTCGCCGCCGGGCCTCGTCCAGTATTTCAATTGGCTTCCCAAAGGTTGATACGAGAGTTGCGCCACCCACGACCAGTGTGGTAACGTGTGTTCTTGTATGAGCATCGAGTTTGCCGCAACAGGACGCGAGGAACAGCTGTATGTAATGTGTGTAAGCATGCGTACTCCTCCACACCAGGGGCACTCTTATGAGGAGTACAGTTCCATTCGAGCTTATCGCAGTTTTTAATTTAATTCTGATAATATTTAAATAAACACGAACCATCTGCCATGCGTATAACTTCAATAAAAGTGTAAACATTTCATTATAGGACTTGGGTACATTTAACTATACAATATAATAAAGTAATGCTTGTGTTTTCATAGATTTGGTATGGCACGGCTTTGGCTGCAGTATTTAATTATGTGGCGTGCACCCTTAATTGTTGCAATTGTTTCTAGCCCCTTCTATTGATTTGACTTTATACCTAAGTCCCATTATAGTATGTCAAGCTCACAAACCTCGACTGGCCGAAACTTTCTCTTTTTTACCCTTATGCTCACTGCAGGCCTACCGAAAAATAACATATTCATCGTAATATAACAATACTTCCCACTATGTGCACCATGCCTCATCAGTAGAGACATGAACTTGCGATAAATACCTTGACGTTAGGCCGACACATAAATAATCTACACAACACTTCTGATTTGTCACAAACTGGAGAACCGCTATTGACATAGGCTGACAAAGAACGTGTGAAACAGTAATATATATCACAGTAAACTTTTCGGAAACGTATTTTGAATGTTTTTTTGCTGCCCCGAAGTTCTTAACACTTTCGTATATTTTGCTTTCCAACTGAATCAAGAACGGTCACCGGCCATTGTGCTATACTGTATAGGCAAGACTTGGAAGTATCGCGATACTTTCTATATTTCAGTTGAGAAACACGACAAAGCTTCACTGTAGTTGCGTGTTAGCTCTTCATCTCCAGACGCTTCACTTCGTATTTTCGCATTTATGCGGGGGACATACACGTCCCTGCTTAATGAAGTTAATGGAACGAGGATTCTCCTGCACTCCCACCCGGTATGCTGGCAGCAGTGTCATCTCATTCATGGAAGCGGATCTGTGTTTCCATTGATAGCGAGGCAATCATCGACAACGCTGCTGAGATCGCCGACAGTTGCGATGACGAATACGTGACCGTCAATAGCGAGAAAGTCAGGCGGAGGATGCTCAAGGCCTCCCTGAGCGCAGCTATGAAGTCCCCGCGCAGCACATCGAAGTACAAAGTCTTCTTTTCGCCTACGCAGCACTCCATCGACATGAGACTGCTGAACAGGCAAGCTGAGGCGTTTTAAGGGATTGAGGCACTGTTACCTTACAGTGCAGAGGACATCAGAGTGAATCCCCGGGAAAACGCTGTCGCGGCGGACCTCATTCAAACGCCTGTAGTAGATTCTCAAAGCGAGGTCAGCTGTTTTATTGGAATGAACACTCGGAAGTTAATTCCACTAAGAAGACGAGAAACTGCATCTCGAATGAAGATCTCCTGAATCCCATGAAGCCTGCCAATAATAGACCCGAAATCTTACAAATGTGCCGTCTAGGAAAGTCTCGAGGCGTGATGATTGACTTGCGTGAAGAGTGATTGCCTGTCGTCAGGTGTGAAAAATTGGCCCCCTATCTGCACTTTACACCGCTAATGTCGTCGAAAGACGATAGTCTTGCGTCTGGAGAGAGTGAACAAAACGTTTCTTTGATGTTCTGGGCAAGAAAATTGGTGTGATGGTATTCTGGAGGCGCTGCGTTAGAGTGCCTCGAGCGTGCAGCGGAGGCGAAGGAACACAAGTCACGTCACACGTGAGACATGAGTGCTATCTGGCAGTTATCCTGGAAAACGGATCACGCGGCGTGCGTGCCCACCTCTGAGGTGATAAGGTGTAGCACGCAAGGCGACGGGTAGGTGCCACTACGATGTCTTCTAAGCAAAGCGTCCGAAACACTTGCCTTTTTGTGCAAGCGTTTCATGGTCAGCGCAGCGTGATAAACGCTACGGTCCTTAGAATTACTTATGCATGTCTTTTCTAGTAAAAATACACATACATAATATTGACGTGTTGTTGTGGTGCCTAAGATATGCACAATGGTTGATTTTTAATTGACAATCGCACAAGTATGAACTCTGAACCTTGAGAAATGTTGATGGGCGCTGCGAATGGGGTCGGCCGATTGGATGTCGTTTAGGTTACCGATAAGAGCAGACAAACAGAAATAATGTGCAGACACACTGACAGCAAGCAGACCAAAATGTTTGCGTCGAAAGTCCCCAAAAAAGGCTATCGTTTTTAAAACGGGTTGTATCCGACATGCTGTGCGGCCCTTTCTTCCTAAGCCACTTCAGTGCCAGGAATGTCAGAAATTTGGACATGTGAGCGTAATCTGAGGAAATTCTACAGCATATTCCTGTTGTGGTGCACCACAATCGTACATTTGTAACATGGTGGCAGATATAGCATTAATATCTCCAGTGATCATGCATTGACCAGGTGTCACTGCAAAGATGGCATGCAGTCTTTTACTGTCGAACTGAGCAGATGGAGAGATGTAAGTGGCCATAAGTAACGAGCAACAACTCTTATATATTATTTAACGAAAACAAGGCAATTGTTTCAAGAGATAAGCATTGCTGATGAAAATAAGATGATCCAGTACACCATCGCTATCCTTTTTGAAAATGAAAAAACATAATGCGCTGAAATTCACGAACGTTTACTGCGTTAAAAGACACACTTCAAAGTAAAAAAATCACAGCATATCCATTGAGTGAATGATGATGAGTGAGGCGAAGCGGCCGTGAGTCAGTCCATGCCTCCGTCCATTCCTCCGTTCTTGCTTCCATTCATCAGTGCGTCTGTCCGTACGTCCATTCATTCGTGTGTCTGTCTGTCCGTCAGTCCATCAGTCCGTACGCCCATCTGTGCGTTCTGTCCATCTGTGAGTTCGACCGTCCATCCGTATATCTGTCTGTCTTTATTTCTGTTCGTTCGTCCATCTAGTGAACACTCCAAGTACCGCGATCTTACATCTTTGCATGATATATTCTTCATTACAAGTAGCGCCACTCAGCGGACATTTGAAGACTATACAAGAGGTGGCTACTACTACATATTACGAACACGTGACGCACGGCCCATGGCGTGAAGAGCTTCGCCCCTAAAACTCCATTTCACTGGATTCCCACTGCACCTAGTAATTGAATCAGTCTCGGTAATTGTTGTGCGGTGCTTTACTAATAGACAATTGAAGCACTATACCCACGTTCGTCCCAACAAAAGATGTAGAGAAAAAATTCAGCAGGTCCCACGTACTTGGGAGTTGACATTGTGCGAAGAATGCGGAGGGGAGGTCACTGTGTTGCATTTTTTTATTGAACGACACGTCATGAAATGATGCTAAATATATGTACAAATGTTGCATGCACAGACATATGCTGAAGAGTTGTAGATGTTTATATAACCAGTTGTTTGCACTTGACAACGATGTCAACTAGAACGTGCGTTTTAGCAACAACGGAAGCTGATATGAAACGCTGATGCTCGCGAAGATGCTGGACCTAGACACTGCTACATAAATCAACTTCAGTGCATGGCGCCTAACCACAATTGATGTTAACCCGATGTGACAGCTGTATCAATATATATATATATATATATATATATATATATATATATATATCATAAAATTAGGTAGGCAGCACTGCAACCACTGTTGATGTTTCACGGAGATTAGCGTCTATATGAAAAGTAGTCATAAGACCTGGCGTATATCATCATCATCATTATCAGCCTGACTACGTCCACTGCAGGACAAAGGCCTCTCGCATGTTCCGCCAGTCAACCCAGTACTGTGCTTGCTGCTGCGAATTTATACCCGCAAACTTCTTAATCTCATCTGCCCACCTAGCCTTCTGTCTCCCCCTAACCCGCTTGCCTTCTTTGAGGATCCAGTTAGATACCCTTATTAACCAGCGGTTAACCTGTCTACGCGCCACATGCCCGGCCCATGTTCATTTCTTTTTCTTGATTTCAAATATAATATTCTTAACCCCCGTTTGTTCCCAAATTCACTCTGCGCTCTTCTTGTCTCTGAAGGTTACACCTACCATTTTTCTTTCCAATGCTCGCTGCGTCGTCCTCAACTTAAGCTGAACCCTTTTGGTAATTCTCCAGGCTTCTGCTCCGTAGCTAAGTACGGGCAAGATACAGCTGTTATTACCTTCCTTTTTAAGAATAGTGGCAATCTACCTGTCATAATTTGAGAGTGCTTACAAATTGTGCTCCGCCCCATTATTCTTCTTCTAGTTACTTCAATCTCGTGGTTCGGCTGCGCGGTTATCACCTGCCCTAAGTAGACATTGTCTTTTACAACTTCAAGTGCACTATTACCTACCTCGAAGCGCTGCTTTCTTCCGAGGTTGTTGTACACTACTTTCGTTTTCTGCAGATTAATTTTAAGACCCACCTTTCTGCTCTCCTTGTGTAACTCCGTAATCATGAGTTGCAATTCGTCCCCTGAGTTACTCAGCAATGCAACGTCTACGGCGAAGCGCTGGTTACTAAAGTACTCTCCATTGCTCTCATCCCTAACTGTTCCCATTCTAGACTTCTGAAAACCTCCTGTAAGCACGCGGTAATTCCTCTGCCTTACACCCTTCTTGATTGGTATTTTGTTGCTTTCTTTATGAACCACTATGGTAGCAGTTGATCCCCTGTAGATTTCTTCCAGGATGTTTATATATACTTCATCGACGCCTTGATTCCGCAGTGTCTGCATGACGGCTGATATTTCTATTGAATAAAACGCCTTCTCGTAATCTATGAAGGCTATGTAGAGTGGTTGGTTATATTCTGAGCATTTCTCTATTACCTGATTGATAGTATGAATGTGGTCGATTGTTGAGTAGCCCATTGGAAATCCTGCTTGTGCTTTTGGCGTGTATAGCTCTGTGTTGAAATGCTTGACTGTCATGCAGAATGCTTGGGCTTGATTACAGCTGGGACCCTAACATTTAAAATTTGTATTCGTCGGGGGGTCAACACTGCCCATCTCAGGTTTTTCTTAACACTGCCATTTATTCTATTCTTTCATTGGGTCAACGCTACCGATATCGGGTATTGCTTACCGCACACGCGTTTAAATTGCCCATTTGTGTTCCCATCCTTCCTGGAGAGATACTAAGTGTCTATCACCTATGGAACATACCCGCATACCAGTGGCACATACCCGCTTGTGGGTGTGTGCTACTGTCTGGCGATAAGTGTTTGACGACGTACGTGATAAGATAGTGACATTATTCATGTGTTGACCAGTGCATCTTATTCGTCAAGCCATCTTACCCTTGTATGCTAATTTTGATTCACGCGTATGCTAATTTTGATTCACGCCAAGTTAAGGGGGAGACCACGAGAGGACCCAAACGTAAATGGCTGCATAGATAGATATGGTCAAATTCATCGAAGTTCTGAGAAATGCTTCGCTTTTAAAAGCTTGCCACTTGTATGGTCTCCAGAAATCTCAACATGTAAGGGCCATAGTGCTCGTTCCCAATCACGGAAGAAATTGAGTTAAGCTCTTTGTGTCTGCTTTGCAGATCACCACTTCAACTTCAACAATCTGCAATTTGTCCCCTGAAGATCACACCTGCCTGGTTTTTGGCTGCAGTCAGCTGTTGTATCAATCTCACTTCACACTACATGTTTTCGGCACACAACTTTGACCGTATGTGGCTGAGTTCTGTAAGCGCAAGCCGTCAACGTCTGCTGACTTCCCTGCGCGCCGTTTTCAGGTTGGTGCCCTTTCGCATGAATGAAGTCTGGTTTAGTGTTTCCTGTTCGCTTAGGCGCCATAGAGTAATGTTAAATGACCAAAAAGGCTGTTGTAAGCTTCCCCCACGTACAGAACATTAGACTAGAGTATCCATTTGTCCAGTCATAAAGCGAAAGGGACTTGACTGGGGACGCAAGTAAAAGGCGCAGGGATTGAATGTCTTGCGAAGGTATGGTGAGAAATTTGTGAAGCTGGTATGCGCAATAATGACAGCGACACAATAGAAGCGAGCAGAGACTTTTTCTAGCTCATACCAAATTTACTTTGAAGTTTGAACGAAGTTGCCAGTTTCAGTTTTATGTAATATAAAAGTCATGTGTCTAACAGAAGTTGGTGATTTCGTTCTCTTAGAAGTGAGTAATATTTAATAAGGAACAAAAGGCACTTTCAGCATTTCTGTCAGGGTATTTATCTACATATGTATCTAGCCATCTACCTCTGGATGGTCTCGCGGTCATCTGCTTAAGTTTGTATTGGCCAAACTTTGCATAGTGTGCAGGTTGGTAGACGAAGATGACTGCAAATTAGTAGCATGAACAACTTAAAAATCCTGGCATGTGCATGCTAAAACTCTTTTCTTCAATCACCAGTGTTCTGTAACCCAGTACCATGGGCCATAGTGTGCGGATATACGCCACTGGTAATTGACAGCTTATACTTAACGAGGAGGAATATAAATCGGCATCATCCCTGTGGACACGCTGAATGAAGAGAATCATGACAGAAATAAAACGCAGGCGTTCAACTTGTCTAAATGGCTCATTGGACGAGTTCGAGATCTATTATGTCTTGAAATACAAGCGCTAAACGTAGACAAGGACAGCCAATACATGAATATGTCCGTGTCTTAGCGTCTTAGCTGTCTGTCTACGTGTCGCACTCGTATTTAGAGCAGGCATTTGGCGGGCCACTCAAGTATTCTATCACACAGCCTGGTGTGGTCTTGAAAATATTTTATAAAAATGTCTTGTGCAAGTCGGTACAACATAACTTGTGGTCGCAATGCTGGCTATCACGTTTTACAGAATCACAAAAGCATTACTTATGTACTCCCACTATACCCAATATACAGACGTGATGTCGTCTTGTTCTGCACCGCAGCAATACATTCAGGCTAGCTACCATGTGGCTATCGTATGCGGAATTTTGTTTACTGCTTCGAACCCTAGCAACGCGAAAACCTAATGATACTGAAACATGGTATCATTTTAATAAACAGAGGTGTTTGTTCTAACATGACTGCTGACGAATTAGAAGAAGATAAGAATATATTTAAACGCCAGCGAACTCCACCTGCATGGATTATTGTTTATTGTTTATTGTTTATTCATTGCTGAGTACATGAGTACAAAAAAATGAGCTCACATAATATATACAGCATCAGGAGGTCCCAAAGTAAGAAACTGTCAGGGGGACCTCCTATCGTTAATGGGGTACATAAAAGGTAAGTAACAGCAGCAAAAGCTACAAGTGCGAACAAAAATAAAAAGTGCATTCAACACAGAACAATAAATAGTCAAATCGAAAAAGTTAATTTACCAGAACAACATTGTACAAAACTACAAGAATACGTAAAAGCAGGAATCGAAAACTTAGAGGTAATAATGAAAATGTTTTATTAGAAATGAACAAAGGGCTCAATTAACAGTATGCTTTTCATGTTATGTGTAAAAGACTGCAATGAATGAGACGACTTAACATGAAGAGGGATATTATTCCAAAGATGAACACAAAAGAAGCGTGCTGTGTATCTGCCATAGTTTGATCTGATTTTAGGTAAAAGGAAGTTATTACGCTCTGAAAACCTGGTATTATTGTTGTTGACGAAGACATGGAAAGGATTATTATCAAGTGATATTTCGCGATGAATGAGACGGTATGTGATGAGCGACAATCTATGATAAAACAATTGTTGAATGGGTAGGATTTGAAGATGTTGATAGATAGGTAGAGAATGGCAACGGAATGGGCTAAAAGTCATTATCTTGATCGCCTGGTTTTGAAGACGTTGAAGCGGTTTGAGATGAATGGCGTATGTGTTACCCCATGATGATAAGCAGTATGATAAGTGGCTATTAATATAAGTATGATAAAGTGAGATGAGAACATGAGGTTGAAAAAATGCACGTGTTGTAATGATAATGCGGATACCAAATGAAACCCTTTTTAAAAGTTAATTGGCATGACTATTGTATTTAAGATGTTTATCGAGAGTAACACCAAGGAATTTAACATTGTCAGATGCCAGTAAAGTATAATTATCCAGCAAGACAGTTATGGAGGAAGAAACCACAGTTTGTGGGCTATAAAAGAGTACGAAAGTTGTTTTAGTAGGATTAATCTGAAGTTTGTTATTTCTACACCATGAATGCACGTTGTTGAGATCTGCCTTAAGTGTGTCTCCACAATGCAGGTGCACCCGCATTGTGGAGAGCTCTCCTTCACTTGGGAAAGTACGTTGATCTATACATTAACGCTTCAGCACAAGCAAAAAAAATGAAGCATAGACAAGTACTCGTTGATTCCTTCGACGGAGCTGAGTTCCGCAATGCGACTGAATTTTCGAAAGATCACTTGGGCAAAAGCAACAAGGTAAACGTATAATAATAATAATTTGAAATATAGATCCTTTGCGGTCTCCTCCAACAAGCCGACACATCCGGCAGCATTGAAAACAGTAGTGTTGATCAATTCAGAGAAATCTTCGAAGTGAGGACTAATGCTAATTTCGAAAATTGAGTAGGAAAATTATAAAAAAGTATCCATCGTAGACAATGCATATATTAAGAAAAAGAGCTCATTTTTTTATTGAAAAGCCCTGCAACGCTTTTCCAGCATGGTCAGCAAATGCTGCCGATAGGTAGCATAGGCGCCCGACAACACGCGAGCCAAATATTATAGCACAGCACGCGGCCTGGAATTCACAATAAATGATCAAAGTCAGCTAAAACTGTATCCTCTTCTCTCGAAAAATCACATTTTGTGACCAAACATCACACGTAAACAACCCATCTATCAGTCACTAGCTGATTTGAACAAGGTGCGCTGGCTCGTTACAGAGATCGCCGCGGGAAACCGCTACTTGTACACTCGTGCACTTGCGAACACACTGAGAAAGCCGCGCATTCGTAGGAAAGAAAAAGAAAAAAAGTGCTCAAGGTCGCGAAGCGTGCGTGACGTTTTTTGGGCCCTGTCATCAATCCCTGCTAAGTTTCCAGTGCTTTCGTCGGGACGAGAGGAGAGAAAATGCAATTGCAGCATGGGACAAACCTTTGTAACTCCACTCGCACTGGACGGATTCTTCAACTTTTTGCGGCGTCGAATTCGTGAGGCAATGAACTCTCCCAGTGAATTCATTCCATGGTTGCTTGAAAATAGTGTTTTAGGGCCCCTTTAACAATTTTCGTGGACGAGGCTTGACGATGTTCTGTTCTGTTCTGTTTTAACTGTTTTGCTGTGGAGAAGTTGAGGTTCCTATTGCCTCGGCTACTCCATATCTGAGTATTTAACAGATCTAAGACCCCATTGACGCCTACAAAATGAGAAACTTCAGCTTGTGGATTCGCGACGAATCTTATTTCAGTCCTCGTGGATTGATTGAGATTTTGGCATTCGTTTTAGTGATGTTGTTTGTGAGTAAAATTTTAAATTGTTCTATGACCTGTTTGTCTTGCCATATTACACATTTATCTATATTGAGTTACACCTACATGTGTAGAATAAACCACTCCATGATTACTTCTAACAAATCACAAACACTACGCTAAGACACTACACTCTACATTCTTACAGATTATGTGTATGAATGTCACCATGCTACTTGATTCAGCTTCTAAGATTATTTTCTTGCACAGTCTTGTTAGCGAGTTAAAAAATGTCTTTAATTGCACTCTTATCACAAGCGTATTTTCGGTTTCCTGAAAATGCTGCTTTTAGTTTACATATTGTCCATTAAATCGCCACACCTACTGCTTCATGTTGCTTCGTTTATTGCTTTTTTTGTTATAATGAAATTCCGCACAACGCCCATCACTCAGAAAACCTCTGTAATAAACACAAGAACACACTTTGTCGATTTCTTACTAATGTCTATACAAGAGCTTCTAGTGCCCAAAGCAATGAAATATATGATGCAAGGAAACTATTGTTGAAACAATGACAAGCATAATGGCGGGATTACACCTGTAGATATTGGCAGGGCCTTCGTTTGCAATTCATGTGTGCATCTAACAAACCGCAGCTTCGTGTCTCAGTTCACGTGACGGACCAAAGGGGGTTATGATGATTGGTTTGTCGTCTGCGGGAAGTATACGGAACTGCTGCAGGAGCGTAGTCAGGTATAAGAACATCCCTAGCATCGCCATATTCTCTCCCGGGCACGTCCTTCTCCCTGAACAAAAATTTCGTTAAGAAGGCATTATTTCACATCATACTAATTGGTATTTAGGCGAAAGCTTGTAATGTAAATACTTGCGGTGACCGGTGCCCGTACTGCCCCCTAGCATTGTGCCAGCTGCGGCGTCCCCACTCACACGGGAGGATAGACGAGCTTTATGAGCTCTGAATAGTGGGTGGTGGCTGCATGATCCGCAAAACGAGAGAGTGCGAACGCATACGAAAACAGAGGCAAATTAGACTTGCTTCTCTCTGCGAATAGCGTAATAAATAAAAAAGGACACACGCACACAATTCGTTTGTTTCTTGTCCCACTGGACTGCAAGAGAAAAAATTACATTGTTTTCTCTGTCGACTGGCGTCAAGCTTTCGCCGAACACGGTTTAGAATTTACAGTGTTCATTTTTTATATTTCCTACTGACGAATTAATTACGCCATCTAATGGAACTTTTATATAATTGCTGTAATTCTTCATGCATCTATATCTGTTTCTTTTATTTTGGTATTTTTGTCTTCTGGTTTAATTATCGAAGTAAATAAATGTGGCTACAAAAAGAAAGTTGTGCATGCTTCGCCCTTGCGACAAGACCATAACCTATTTTATTATTGCAGTTGTGTACTGAATGTTTATCGAGAGAAATACGGCCCTATCTGTACCATCGTGACTTTTACTGGCAATTCGGCAGTGTTATGACCGTCGTCAGCAGGCGCCATGCTGTCGCTGAGAAGCGTAGCCGGGCCGCGTTCCCACGCCTGGAACTCCAGTTTTCTCGGAACCAGCGTCCAGAGATGACGGGAGAGCGGCGCTCTTTTAATCCTCAAACAAGTAGCCGACTCGCCGAATGCCTATGCTCGCCAGGTATTGTCCCTGCGAGCCGGCGGATGAGACGTCCTGTCGCCACGAAGCTGTAAGCCGTTCCAGAGGGGACAACAAAGAGCGTATTCCTTTGAAGAAACGGCGACCGCCACCACAAAGTGCCCTGCTAATTGAGCGGACAGATTGGCGGACCGTTTGATGTCTGCTGTCCGAAGCTTGGGACCCCTCGACCAGCGACATACACGACGAGCAAGAGCCTCTCTGGCGCCACCTTTAAGTGCAGTGATCTTGACTCGAAATTGGATGTTCACGTGCGCCGTGCATGCTCGTACCCCTCACCTGTTGTGTGCGTGTGTGATTGGTGTTCCACTGAAGAAGGAGGAGCCCGACAGGGCTTATAACGGCGCCGCAGAGTGCAGGACGTCGCTCTGAACCAAGTAAAGGTTCAACCACCACGTTCGTAGTTTGTGATGGCTCTGAACCAAGTAAAGGTTCAACCACCACGTTCGTAGTTTGTGAAGGCTCTGAACCAAGTAAAGGTTCAACCACCACGTTCGTAGTTTGTGATGGCTCTGAACCAAGTAAAGGTTCAACCACCACGTTCGTAGTTTGTGAAGGCTCTGAACCAAGTAAAGGTTCAACCACCACGTTCGTGGTTTGCGAACTCTTAACCTCATGCTGTAAATATTTGTAAATAGTGCCATAAACCTGTTTGTTTTTCGTATCCCCATCTCGTAAGCGTTCGTTTCCTCAACCCGAAGCTACACCACGCTACCACAAGAGACCGGGTTTTGTTTTAGTATCCTCCAGCGACCTTCCTTCCGATCCACAACAACTGGTGGCAGCGGTGGGATACGACCCAGAACCCCGAGTCACCACAGCAGTCTCCCATGCCAATTTGAGAGTTGGAAGTTTGGTGCGTCTTCAACTCTCTCACATATATATGTTGCTTTTGCGAGGCGTATCTGTATCTTTAAGAATGTGTGCATCTTTCTCTATTGCACCCAGTACCACTTTCTGCGAAAACATGGCTTGCATGAACGTAGCAGGCATTTGGATGTGCGGGACACATAATGCGCCTCCTTGCACCCAACAGCACGCGCAATCTAACAAAATCACTTTAAAAAAGGAGTGCGTTTAAAAAACAGCATGATTCAAATTTTTCTTAATGCGAAGCATTTCTTAGCGAACTTGGGCGACTTTAAGGGTATCTATCTATCTAGCCGCCTACGAAATTTAGCATTCCTGGCCGTTTCGATAATGGTGTCGATACCGACTTGGTATGGCATAACATGACTGCATGAAGAACATGTTTGACTGGTCATAACAAGAAAATCGTGAGTTGTTTATCATGAATGTAATGATTCACATTTTTTGGTCCTGCAGCTCCTGCAGTGTTTTCGTTCACATGGCATGTTGCAAAACCGGTATGGTAAGGCATGATTGTATGGCGAACACAAGCGACACACCCTAAGCGAGAATCATGACATGCGTGTTATGTAACAACATGACTACATGCCACGCTCATGATGCTCTCACGGCTGTTTCGCTAGCTTCACTTATACCAAATTGAGTATTACGGTACCTGAATGGATGACGAAGGTATGTAACCATGATAATCATAAGATGCGTGTCATTAAACAACTTGACTATGTGCTACGCTCATCATGCGCTCGCGGTAGTTTCGCTAGCTTCTCATATGCCAAATTTGGTATTACCTGAAGCCAATGAATGACGACGGTATGTGACTGGTGTAGACATGATAATCATGAGTTGCGTGTCGTGTGAGAACATGACGACATGCCACAATAAAGGCGCATATACATTCGATGTGACGCGGTGCGCGTGTTCGACGGCGTTCATTTTGTGGCGTCACGCCGGAGTTGCCACGCCAGACGCCGGTCCTGCCATACACCCGATGCGCACGCCGCGCTGCGTTGCTTTGACGCATGCGTGTTTCAGTGTGTCCTGTGTCCCTCCGTTACGAAAAGAGGGAGACGCGTACATTCGATGTGACGCGGTGCGCGTGTTCGACGGCGTTCATTTTGTCGCGTCACGCCGGCGTTGCCACGCCAGACGCCGGTCCTGCCATACACCCAATGCGCGCGCCGCGCTGCGTTGCTTTGACGCATGCGTGTTTCAGTGTGTCCTGCGTCCCTCCGTCACGAAAAGAGGGAGACGCAGTGTTGTCTTGCTAACGCGTCAGCGCGAAATGCAGCATGTCGCATTTCGCGCCAGTTGCCGGAGGGTCGAGCTGACGTAGGCTGGTCGCGCCTTGCGTCAGACTATAGAGTTTTCCCGTTTTGCTAGCGTAGCGTCATCGTGCCCAGTGTGCGCACGCGTCAACGATACATTGGAGTATTTTGTGCGCTTCACGATGCGCTCGCGGCCGTTTCGCTAGCTTCACATATGCCATATTTGGTATTACGTGACGCCTATGAATGACGAAGGTATGTGACTCGTGTAGACATGATCACCATGAGATGCGTGTCATGTTCGAATATGACTAAATGCCACAGTCAAGGCTCCAATAAATTTTGACCTGACGTGGTGCGCGTGCTCGCCGGCGTTCATTTCGTCACGTCCCGCCGGCGTCTCCTTGCCAGGCGCCGGTCCTGCCATACACTCGCAAGCAAGCGCCTCGCTGCGTTGCTTTGACGAATGCGCGTTTCAGTGCGTCCGGCGTCTCTCCGCCACGAAAAGAAAGAGACGCAGTGTTGTCTGGGTAACGCATTGGCGCGAAATGCGGCATGTTGCATTTCGCGCCGGGTGCCGTCGGGTCGTGTCTGGCGTCATACCATATATAAAGTGCTCGCGTTCTGCTAATGTAGGGTCGCTGTGCCCAGCGTGCGCTCGCGTCAACGCTACATTGCAGTATATTGGGCCCTTCATGACGTGCTCGCGGCAGTTGCTCAAGCTCCACATACCAAACTTGGTGTTACGTGACGTCAATGGATAACGAAATATATCTGTTGCATGCCTGTGGCAATATGACTGGTGCAAACATAAGAATCCTGACACGCGTGTCAAGGAAGAACACGACAACATACGTCGCTCATGGCGTGCTCGCGGCCGTTTCGCTAGTTCCACATATACCAAAGTTAGTATCACTATACGTGAATACATGACGAATGTAAACGACACAATGAAACATAATAATCATGACTCGGAAGTTATGTACGGCATCACTTACCTCCACCTCGTAACGTTGTGCTGATTTTAAAGTGACATATCAACATTTCCAATTCGTGCTTCGCATATCATCGATTTCCACTGTACGCGGGATCTGCCAATTGTTTAGTACCTAGGTTGCCCAGAATTAGCCTGAAGTGGGCTATATCGCCACTATCTATCTATCTATCTATCTATCTATCTATCTATCTATCTATCTATCTATCTATCTATCTATCTATCTATCTATCTATCTGTCTATCCATCTATCTATCTATCTATCTATCTATCTATCTATCTATCTATCTATCTCTTTCTGTATGTTTCTGTCTGTCTATCTATCTATCTATCTATCTCTGTATCTATCTATCTATCTATCTATCTATCTATCTATCTATCTATCTATCTATCTAAACCTCTTAGGTATAGTTAGATCTAAACCATTGAGGCTCTAAATCTAGCCTAAACGTCGCAAATCATGTTAGAAAGTCTTTCGCGAAGTAGGTTGAAGGAACGCACGGAATTTGCATGGTCGTCCGTAAAAATACTGTGCAACCGCGCACACGGGTATACTCGAAGAGCAGAGTGCCTATAAAGAACGTAGACAGTCATAAGAGGTATTCGCCCACCAGACGCACTTGTAACTCACCGTTACTGAGCGCAATGACCTGAGTTTCTGTATATTGTGATCAAAATTTACCGTAATTGAAGCACTCGCTGTTAGTAAACGCATATCTGTAACTACGTTGCTGTTGCAGTTCAAAGTTTTTTCAAACTCTTACAAGATTTTGCAAATGAAAGTAGCGAATCTGCAGAGATCCAATGGGTTTAATGAACTTACACAACTTGAAGACTTAGTAAAATTACAATGTAATGCTGCGAATTTTCCAAAAGTTGCAATGGCTACACCATGCTTGCGGAAGGTTGTATACAACATAAAAGCAGCAACGCCCCGCACCGTAACTTGCAATTCCATCACATATGTGCAAATTGTATTGTTTGCGTACGCTATTCCAAATTAACAACTAAATGCAAATGTTGACCTTACCCACAGAAAAAGAAAGCAAACTATCCGGCCTAGTTGTCTTTGCTTTGTCGTCAGCATTCGAAAACCCTGAAGGGTCAAATCTTTCCGGATTTTCCCGTAACTGATGGTCTCTGTGGGCAGTCATCAGATTTGAAAATACCGCGGTGCCTTTTCTGACGTCGTAGCCGGTTATGTTCGTATCTTTTCTCACCCTGGAAAGCAAAAAAGAAAACATTCAATATTTTTTTCTAATGTATTTATTTCTATTGCTGTCTGCTTGAGCTAGCTGTTTTTTTTTACATTGTCGTGAGTTGAACATAGTTTTTTTTTGCAGTACAGCTTGCAGCATGCGCACCCCGAGTGGTGTTCGCGGTAAATGGACAAAGCAATAAGTATACTGGGTGCAGGCTTAACGATTCGGTGCCGCTTATTCTTGAACGGGCCTGCTAAATCACGATTTTAAAGGTTCACTGCTTGTGCTTGCATGTGCACGTGATGATCGATATATTAGGTATAGCCTTAAGTGAGTGAGTGAGGAACCAACAAAAAGGGAGAAGGCAGGGAGGTTAACCAGAAAGACATCCTGTTGGCTACCCAACACTAGGGGATTAGGGAAGGGGACAAGAAAGACGAGAAAGAGGGTAGAGAGGGAAAAAAAGGTGGGGGAGAGACTGACAGTAATTTCACTGCAGCGTGTAGAACTCTACCGCATATCAGAGGCTTTCACACAAGCCTGTCTTTCTCAGGAAACACAGCAGGGCTTTCACTGCCTTGTGGGCTGTCGAGGCATGTGGACGTTGCTGTAATAGCACCTGCACAGAAAGAGGCCGATCATCCAGTCGCCGCATTGCGTTGGCAAGTACTTGTCTATCTGAGGCAAATCGAGGACAATGGCACAGCAGGTGTTCGATATTTTCGTTGGTGCCGCAAATATCGCACGCCGCACTGTCAGTAATTCCGATTAACGTGGTATAAGCTTTCGTGAAAGCAACTCCCGGCCAAAGGCGATAGAGAAGCGAAGCTGCACGTCGATGAAGGCCGGGTGGAGGCCGAAGTTGTAGTGAAGGGTCGAGCTCGTGCAGTCTTGTACGTCGTATGCTTGGTATGTTCCACTCAGTCAGTGTGAGACTGTGGGCCAGTTGACGAATCTGCCTCGCCGCATCCGCTCTTGAAAGCGGAATCGGAACGCTGTTCGCTTCTTTATGTGATGTGTGAGCAGCATGATCTGCAGAATCATTGCCGCCTATACCACTATGCCCAGGTAACCACTGAAAGACGACGTCATGGCCTTTTTGTATTAAAAGGTGGTGAAGTTTCATGGTTTGGTAGGTCGATTGGTCGTGGCATTTGCGTCGGAGAACTGATATCAGGCACTGTAACGCTGGTTTTGAGTCAGAAAACACAGCCCATTTACCTGGTCTTTCTTCTGAATTGATGTGTTCCAGTGCATTGCGCAAAGCCTCGAGTTCTGTCATCGTTGAAGTTGTCACATGTGAAGTCTTAAAACACCGAGTTACCCCTTGTGATGGTATAACCACTGCTCCACCTGAACTAGACAGCCTTGAGATTCCTAAAATGGGCACGAATGCCATGTGTTTGCAAGGTTATTAATAGAAATACTCGCGCAAAATAAGTAATTGACTGGCATGTCCCATCTAAAAAAGTTACTGGTACAAATAGCGAATATACAGTCGATGCTAATGCAGAGTAATGTGTTATAATATTTCGTGTATCGATCAAAATATACTACATGTCGAAGCACTCAAAAATCGCGAAGGCTCAAATCTGTACCGATTTTCCCATAACTGACGGTCTCTGTTAGAAACTGACGTTTGGCAAGTGCCCTTTCCCGTAGACGTGCTAAAGCTTTGTTCGACCACAATGTAGTATCAGGAAAGTGCATCACAATGTACAGAAAAAAAAGCGAAACGAAATTTACCGCTTATATTTGGTGTATTGGCTTACATTATCTCGAAAAAGGAATGTTTTCCGATAATTTTACATACATGCGAGGTATGTTAAATGGTGTAGCCAGTTTCCAGCGGAACATCTCCCATATTGTAGCCATGGTGAGTGGCATGCGCGTGTGGTCCTCCAAGCATGGTGAGCGATCACTGCCTACCACAGTGTCAATCTCTTGTTGTAGATCAGCTTGTAGCGTGGTAGGGTGGCTTGCAACATTGAGCAGGTGCCAGTGAAGGTAATAGTTGCCGCTAGTGGCCGCACCCATCATAATGTCGGCCATGTTTCCGACAAGAGTATCCTCTGCGAGAAACAATCAGAACAGACTGTTACTTATTTTCGTACGGCTCCTCTCGATAGACTTGCCGTGTAGCCCTTGCCTATCCTTGCCCAATGGGTTTTCATTTGGTATTTCGCCATAAAGACTAGTCATTTGATACTCTCGCTTTAAAACCTCACAGCATATCTCCGTAGTACGTGGTAATGAGTAGGGTGAAGTGTCCGTCTAACCGTCTGTGCGTCCGTACGAATGAACGGTCTGGCGAACGCATGGACGGACGCACAGATGGACGGTGGATGGAAGCACAAGCGGATGGACGGGCGAAAACACGGATGGACAGACGGACCGATAGACGCACGGACGGATGGGTGGATGGACGGATTAACGGAGATGGAAGCATGGAAGGAAGCATAAACGGGCAGACAGGTGGACAGCAGAAGCACGGACGCACGGATGAACAGACGGATGCACGGAGGCACGGGCGGACACATGAGCAGATGGACAGACGCTTTGCCACACTAATCATCATTCACTCCGCGAGTATGCACTGAAAACCACTAATGCCATCTAGTATTATTATTCCCAAGGACATATACATGCAACCCCATCTATTGAGCAAGTGAAAAAGTAGAGGTGGCTACATACATACATACATACATACATACATACATACATACATCTATGCATACATACATACATACATACATACATACATACATACATACATACATACATACATACATACATACATACATACATACATACATACATACATACATACATACATACATACATACATACATACATACTGTCAGCGCCACTCGACTTCACACAGCCAGATTCCCCAAAAGCGTCTCGGCGCCCACACAAAAAACGCCACACTACGTAAACGTGGACGCTGAGCTCTGCGCGCGTCCGCTCGGCGCGGTTGCAATGAAGCGTTACTTCGACGATCATTCAAAAAAGAACAAAGTGAGCTTGTGAGCCGGGAACGCATAGCAACGCATCGCCAGAGAGGACAGCGAGCCGAGACACGAGTGGCGTCAAACGTAGCCGATCGAGCTCCAGCACCGAATCCTGTTTCCTTCTACATGTAACCACTGCCGATTCACTTGAAACTTCAGTACAATACAGTTTTCTTTTTAGAAATCGAGCCTTGCTTTAACTCCATCATTCATCCATCGCTGACATGGCGCAGCCGATGGCAGGATGTGAATTAACCGAGCTGCGTGCGGAAAAGCAAACGACGCCACGAGAAGGAGCAACGCCACGCCGTACATCGTCATGGGACTCAGAAGCGACCATTGTCGAAAGCCTGCTCACGACCCCCGATAGAAGCATGATGGCCAACGCTACGAAAAAGCAACTCGTCGACGAGCTGAAGATACGAGGTCTACGATGTTCCGGACGAAAAGACGAGCTCATTGCACGACTTATCCGCTACAACACCACTCGCCAATTCCCGAAGCCAACAGATTCGTCAACAAACAACCAGGCTGCCTACGACTACGACAGATAGGCGCACCTGGAGACGCTGTCTGCCGACAACGCGAGGTTTCGTGTGGAACTAAGCAGTCTGCAAGCAGAGCTCAACCATGCGACCACGAGTGAACAACGTGAGACATTATACAACGCAAGTCACAACGCTTCAATTTCAACAGAACGGGTGACGACTCCAACCAACGGGTTGCACCATTCCGTGCCTGCTGGCGCAATGATGTCCTCGGGTTCGATACGGTCACCGTCACTGAACTGCGGCACCAACCAAGACGCGGCACGCCCCACCGTGCCGACCATTACAACGCGCACGGGAGAACCATCCGTGGTCTACATCCTTGCAGCGCTTCTGAACACGCAGGCCCTGCTCGCCAACACACTGTCGAGAGGTTCACCGTCGACGAAACCAATCCAGATTCATTCCACAAGCGCTAAGTCATGTTCCATCCCCCTGTTCGATGGGAAGCCGCACCAAGTGCCCACGAATGAATTGGACAACTGTAGAGAATCGCAGCGCTCGCCCACTGCACGCCATCGCTCACGTTGATGACAGCAGCAAACCGTCTGACGGCATCTGCCAAGGGTGGGCACAGTGCCTACGGCTCGCAGTATGACAACTGGGGGCAATAGAAGGAAGAACTCATTTTCCTATTCAAACAGAAGCTGACAATGAAGGACTTCCTCGAACTGCAGATGAAGTGACGCCTTCAGAGCCACGAGCCCATTGTCGAGTAGATGTACTCGAAGAACGGCATTCTGAACAAGGAGCCGTACCATCTAGCAGAAGAACTAATTTTCCTCATTCTCAGCGGCATCGAGTATGACATATGGACCAACCCACTGGCAACACAACTGTGTAGCAAAGTCACCGAACTCATTGACAGAGCGGCTTTGCTCGACGCGAGGCATCATGTGACGGTGTGGACCAAGAACGATAAGAAGCCACCACCGTCCACAACAAGCCGCGGTCAGGGTTCGAACCGACGAGTACCAGCCAACAGCTCTGCCAACTTGCCGATGGCCACCTCACGCAGCAATTTTTCGGAAGATCCGCGCACGCGGCCCATCCCTGCTCGTTCATGCTTCAACTGCAGCGACATCGGTCACCTGTCCCGTGATTGTACCAAGCCGTAAACGCCAGCAACTACAGATTGACACCAACGATTGACACCGACGACCGTGAAAGATGTTGTAGGGCAAGTCATTGGCTGTAATTGACCGGTAGGAAGAGATGTAGGAAGTTTTCGAAGTTGGCACGGAGAGCAGGAACCCACGTACTTTGCTACGCTGGTAGAAAGGCCAGGCCAATAAAAGCGGCTTCGAATGCGGTCATTCGCTTAGTGAAACCCGAGGTGGTGAGCAGTCAAACGGTCATGAAAGGCGTTAAGTACATGGCGCCGAGGAGCGCGTGGATGAACAGGTACCAAGCGTTGAACGTCAGGATGATAAATGTGACGGTACAGCACACAGTCCTGAAGCATAAAGAGCTCGAGTTGTCGACGAAGCCGTGCATCGGGTGGACACGTAGCTCCTGAGAGGTGTTTTATAATGCGCCGACAGTACGGTTCAGCCTGCTGGCGAGAACTGAAGGGTTGGTCATTGTCTATTGGCGGCTGGTACAGTGAGGCGAGCAAGGTAACAGACCTGGGAGTAACGTCCGCACTGGTGTTGTTGGAGGTTGCAGCTTGAGTGTCGAACGAAGCTGTAGGTAGTGGGCAACGAGAAAGAGCATCGGCGTCTTGATGTTTTTTGCCAGATTTATAAATAATATCAAACTGATACTCCTTTAGGCGTAAAATCGAACGACCCAAGCGTCCGGACAAGTTCTTCATTTTAGAAAGCCAGCATAAGGCGTGGTGGTCCGTTACGAGGGTGAATTGACGGCCGTACAGATAAGGACGGAACTTTTGTATGGACCAAACCACAGCGAGGCACTCCTGTTCAGTGATGGTATAGTTCTTCTCCGTAGAAGTATACCACTCGGCTAGCGTTTGAGACGACCCTTTCCCGTCCAGAGTCATCGCGTTGGAGGAGAACAGCACCTATACCGCAACCGCTGACGTTGGTATGCAGGAATGTCGGAACGGTGTCATCAAAATGGCAGAGTACAGGCTCTGACGTTAGAGCTTCCTTCAATAGGTCAAACGCCGACTGACCTTCTTCGGACCACTCAAAGGGTACATTAGAAGCAAGTAGACTGTGAAGGGGCGCAGATATTGAAGCGAAATTTCGTATAAACAAAACGACGAAAATCGGACTCGAGGCCCAGAAAACATCGCGAATCCTTAGGCCTTGTGGGGCGTGCGAATCGAAGGACAGCAGCGATCTTTTCGGGGTCAGGGTGAATTCCGTCCTTGCTCACGACAAGACCGAAAACCTTGATAAATTTGGTAGCGAAACGGCACTTTTTGGTTTGAGCTGCAGACCCGCGCCGGCGAGGCATGTTAAGACGACATCCAAGCGCTTCAGGTGTTGAGAAAACGTTGATGAAAAGATGATATTGTCATCAAGGTAGAAAAGACACGTCTTCCATTTCAGACCAAACCGGACGGTGTCGATCACGCGTTCAAACGTTGCGGGCGCGTTGCAGAGCCCGAAGGGCATCACGTTAAATTCGTATAGGCCATCGGGTGTTGCAAATGCCATTTTTTTTCTTTGTCGTCGTTGTTCATGTGAATTTGCCAATATCGCGAACGCAAATCAAGGCTTGAAAAGTATTCGGTGCCTTGCAGTGAATCAAGAGCGTCGTCGATGCGGGGCATGGGGTATACATCCTTGCGTGTGATATTGTTAAGTGCCTGGTGATCGACGCAAAGGTGCACGGAGCCATCTTTTTTTCGTACCAAAGCAATAGGGGATGACCAAGGGGTAGCTGATGGACGAATTACTTCTCGTTGGAACATGTCAGAAACGTTTTTCTCGATGATTTTTCGCTTAGCGAGAGACACGTGGTACGGGCGGCGATGCACAAAATATGTTCCTTTGGTATGAATGCGATGCGCTGCAGTGGTAGTTCGACCCTACGTCGAGGAGCAGGTGTCAAATGAATCAGCGTGTTTTGTTAACAAAGCAAGCAACTGCTGCGCCTGCATAGTTGTTAAGTCATGACTGATAAGTGCTGTAAAGGTAGAGGAAGAACCAGGCTTACTCCTAGAAGGGTCATTGGTAGAGACAGGTTTAAGTGGCGTGGCACTGACAGGCTCAGCATCCACAACACAAGCTACTGCAGTGCCCTCTGGCTGGAGAACTTTCTCCGGGGTTACATTCATAGCAATGACAAACGCGGAGCCATGGTGAAAGCGTACGACACCTGACGCAAGGGCTATGCCTTTAGCGACGAAAGTCGACGAAGGGGACACCAAGACGTCACCGTGGTCGATGTCCTTAGAGATCAGAGTCACAATTCGCTCTTGTTGTGGCGGTAGTTCCTGATCTTCGCGATCGAACAGGCATAGTGGCATGTAGACGACTTAGTCGAACATGAAGTCCGTATTAGTAATGTGCAGTATCCGTTCACCACGCACAAAAAAATAGCGGCTGAAGAAGAAGATAGGAAGTGCCACCCTAGAATTAGCTGGTGAGAGCACCGGGAAAGCATAGTGAACTGAATGTAATGCAGGGTGTCATCGACAAAAACACGAGCAGTTAAAAGAGCAAAAGGGCGGATAGTGTTCCCCTGGGCTTCGACTAGAGTGGGTCCAATACAAGTTGTCATCACTTTTTAGGTGTTTGTACAAATCATATCTTTTCACAGAAAGTGCAGCACCAGTGTCTACCAAAGCGTCCACGAGAACTCATTCCACCTAAACAGGAACCGTGTTGAACGGGTGTGCTGGAGGAATATCAGTCCTATACTGCTACATGCAGTTCCTCCTCTGAAAATTGCATAATTTAGTTTTCCGACCCGTTGTCAGTGGTAAACGAGGCCGGTCGAAGAGGAGAGAAGGAGTGACAAAAGGGCGAAGGCAATCGGCGTCGGAATGAACCCTAAGTGTTCCGCATCCCAGTCGACGCGGGTGGAGATGGAGACCACTGCTGTCCAGATGAATAACGCTGGGCGTAAGAATCCCCACTGGAAAAGCTCCGTTCGCGCTTGTCGTACCCGTGACACTTGTCCTGCTGGCACTTGCAGCAGAAGCGCGATATATGGCAACGATATCCACAGTAAAATCATGTTGAGCGAGACGGGTGCCAAGAAGGGTAGCAGAGAGCGTTCGGCGCACCGGGAGATAGCGCACTCAAGTGGGCAGATAGAGGGTCGGGCGGCATTGGCCGGAAGTGCACCTGTGGTGCAGCAGCAACCGACGTGAACGATGGCAGCGGTACAATGTACTAGAAGGGGACAGTGGAGAGAACGAGGCGGCCGCGCCGCATCTCGGCTGATTTTTCCGGCGGGTGACAGTAGCGGTGACCCTGTAGACTCATGGTACTGAAGATCTCAGAAGCGTCTTCATTGGGAGCACGTGCGTCCGAGCCTGCGAAAGCGCGTAATTGCCCGTTTTCAGCGCCTTTAAAGCATTTCTGAGCCTTTATTAGTGGACGCACCTGCTACACGCCATGGTGCACGAGTCAATATGCAGGTACGCCGAAATCGCGTCGATACATTCAATGTTTCAAGAGCCAGCCGACCCACACACACAAAAATAAGTCAATAGGAATTTGCACGAATTCGCCCAGCTTCTTACTCAATCAGCGCTTTGAGCGGCTTTACAAGATAAGTGGCTACTGGCAAACTACAAAGAAAGGAGAAGTATTAAAACCGTGATTGAATCATACGCTTGTTTTGTCGACAGTGTCTACAATAGCCTGAGCAAAGTGTTCCTCACATGAGCCTACATGCGCTCAATTGTTTCACGAGAAAACCGAGTATAAGTAACGTTGTCACAACATTAATCGGTGACGACTCTGTTTTATTGTGCCTTTTTGGCGGAAGATAATAATTAGTGCTTACCGAAAGGCCTAATACCTACTAAAGTTATTAAAACAACACACAGACGTATTAAAAAGTGCCACTTGTGTATATAGCCCGTCTGTTAATCTGTGTAAATTCATTGTAGCCAGTTCTCGTTTTGTATCGACAGCTTAAATTGTGATGCTTTCCAAATATTCTGTTGGCGTAACGCCATTGCAAGCGAACAAATTTATGACAATGTTTTGTATTATAAGCGTAGTTCTATAATAAGTATCAAAAGTGTAGGCAGGCAATGGTCCAGCTTGTTTTGAGAAATTTACCTTCCTTGTACATGTACACTAGGCGGTGGCGGTGCATTTCTCCTCCGACTACGTTAGTCTTGAAATAGTTTTGAGACCTCATACTGCTGAAAAGGTGAAATCTACAGTGCGCATTTGTTGACACACGCTATATTCAGCTTCGCCAACTGTAAGCTATTGGCGCAGGGCTACCCATGGCAGATTTCTTTTATTAGGAGGTGGGGTGTGCAGCAGAACGCCCAACTTTGGCACTTTGTGGTCGCTGTGATAGCGTGTAAATATTTTAGCAAACCCTGAAACGTTAAATTGCGAAAACATTACGTTGTATAGGGGGTTCAGATTCCTTTTATCTCCCCCTCTTTACTTATGGCTTTTGGTTCTGCGTGCGTGTGACACAGTACTTGTTTTTTAATCTCACAGCTTTCTGAGCACAGCTAACTTCCAATAAATTTGCTCAGTTATTCTGAATATTGTAGATGCCTATCCAACGAAGAAAGAGTTAAGAGAAAAGAAATCAGTGTAAAGCACACCCTTTCTGAATTATTTTCGATATATCTCAAGGGCTTTTATGGCGCTCAAGTTCAGTTGATTGGCGTCTCCCATTTGAAGGGCTACAGCACCATGTGCTAGACTATGAATGATGGGCTAGCCATGAATGCTGACATGAATGATGACAAAGAAACCTGCATCAAGAAAGCGCGACGGAGGAGCCGAAGCGCATACCAGTTTCTGTACGTGGCACGCGGCTTTTTAAGTATTATTCGACTGCAGCACCACCACTGCGGGCAACGCGGAAGGGATCAGGCGGTGAGGCGCGGTCACGCTACTCAACACTACTTGTACACTCTAGCAGCAGCAACGTAGAGCTTACGTTGCAAGGAGGTGCGGCCGCAACTTGCGCGTACGTTGGCGGGCTGGACGGAGGTGGCTGTACTTGGGCTGGACCGGTGAATGATGTTAGTTCTTCCCTTACAATGTCATGCAAGACCATACCTGAAGGCTGTGTGACAGATGAAGAAGATAGGGAAAGCCCATTGATTGGAGTTCTCCACGTATGATCCCCCGTATCATGTCACGCTGGTTCATGTCTGCTAGACGGTGTTCGCTATTGCCCGAATGCAGACGAACATAATCAAGTTTGTCGAGGCGCTGGTATGTAGAGATGATGTTAGCGACAGTAGAAAGATTCTGGGCAACAAGGGAATTGTAGACAATGCTTCCGATGCCCTTCAGGATGTGACGCAGTTTGTCTGACTCGGACATCGAAGAAATGACACGCTGGCAAAGCGCAAGGACATCCTCGAAGTACGATGTGTACGACTCGCCGGGATGTTGTTGTCGAGTATCGAGGGTTCTCATCGCGAAAGCGGATTGAACGGCAGGTGTGCCACATACTTGGCGGAGCTGCTTCTTCAAGGCAGGCCAGTCGGTGAAGTCAATCTCATGGTTCACGAACCATGTCTTGGCAACGCTCGTCAGATAAAGCGATACTCGGCGGATCTTGTTAGAGTCACCCCAGTGATAAGTTACACTTACTCGCTCATAGTTATCGAGCGAGTCCTCCACATCTTCCCCGCGGAGACCAGTGAAGATAGGAGGGTCGTGCTAGTGGTTTACGATGTAAAGAGGAGGGGCTTGCGGCACAGAGATGAGAGCAGAAAGGGCGTCCACCCACTCACTCTGAGACATGTTGGCGGACTGAGGGTCTAAGCGGCGGCCTGAACGGAGCTCCAGCGAGTAGACGTTGTGAGGAGAGGACCGCGATCGTCAATTCACCTCCACCATGTATGACGACTCGGTTGTAATGAAATTTGTTGGCCATGAACTCGTGAACGAACAAGCTCGATGGAGCCGAAAATGAAGCGCACGTTCAAAGACGATGATGACTGTCAGACAGAATAGGTAATGATGAATGGCTGCTGTCCACATGAGGAAGAAGCGCATAATAGATGCCTACAATAAATGCATACATACATACATACATACATACATACATACATACATACATACATACATACATACATACATACATACATACATACATACATACATACATACATACATACATACATACATACATACATACATACATACATACATACATACATACATACATACATACATACATACATACATATCGAGGAGGGAATGACCGTGGCCCAAGGATTTTCACCCCTATAAAAGGGCTGAATTTTGTTTACGAACGTCACGTTGAATATAAATGCAACGGCTGATGCTGATAAGCCAATCATCATTGACCTTTGACGTCTCTGGGAAATTTGTCAATGATAAAAGAAGTGTTTGTTTTCGAAACAAAGTTGCCAGGGCTATGTGCGTAAATTTCTGGAACAGGTTATGACTTCTCGAAGCCCAGTGCTGCGCTCTTCTCATTTTTTCCTATGAAAGTTCAAAAGTTTTTAAATACAACATATACATGTATTATTAAGAACACGCTTTGTGGCAGCCAACAACTTGTAATGTGGTCCTTGCTGCACGCTATGAGCAGAAGTACGCCTCTATGGCAGCTGCTAATATATACATTGTATAAAGACAATAGAACATTACCTGAAATAGCAAGCACATATAGCCTTAAAAATGTCACACGAATGAAAGTTTTCTGGCAATATTTTACAGCAATACTCATTTTAGGAAGCAAAGCAAACGCAGATGGCTTGCAAGCGGTATGTTGTTAAGGGAAAGCGATAGAACCTTTTTTTACAGGTGCATGCAACATTGCTAGGCTGCTTAAGTTATAATCAAGCTTGTTCCAACAAAGTGTGCCTTTAAAATTTTGTCTAGCGCGTCTGTATCTAGTATTTGCTTGAGGTTCTGTGCAGCTGTGCTGTTTTTAGGGTGAATACTAACTAATTTACTTAATTGTTGCTTCTACTATCCACAGAGCATCACCTTTTCAACGCTAAACTGTTTTATGCCTGGGTCTACCACAGCTGTGCCGACGTCACGGATCGTTATACAAATACTAACAGATAGGAAAGGAAGAAAATGGCCCCGTATCTGTATGTTATCTGCTATTGTCGTCGAAAGACGATAGTCTTGCGTGTGCAGAGAGTGAACAAAACTTTTATTTGTTGTTGTGGCCAAGGAATTCGGTGAACGGTATTCGGCAGGCGCTGCGTTAGAGTACCTCGAGCCTGCAGCGGAGGCGAACGAGCGCATCAAGTCACGTCACACGTGAGACATGAGCACCATCTTACCATCTGGTAGTTTTTTTTTGCAAAACAATGCACGTGGCTCTGACACAGGAGTACGCGCACATCTCAGAGGTGATAAGGTGTAGAACGCAATGCGACGGGTAGGTGCCACCACCGTCTAGTTTTAGCAAAGCGTTGGAAACACTCACCTTTTCGTGCAATCGGGGCATGGTCAGCGCAGCGTGATAAGCGCTGCGGTCCTTGAAATTACCTATGTATAATTTTTCTAGTAAAAGACGCACGTGCAGAATATATACGTGTTGTTATAGTGCCCCAGACATGCGCAATAAATGCTTTGTGATTGACCATTGCACAAGTATGAACGCTAAACCTTGAGCAACGATCGAGGGGGCTGCGCATGGCGTCGGCCGTTTTGAATACCCGATGTTGGTAAGAGAGGACAAACAGACAAATGTACAGACAGACAGACAGACAGACAGACAGACAGACCAAACTTTTTGCTTCGAAGGTCCCTAAGAGAGATTATCGTCTTTCAAAAACGCCACGAGTGCGCGAAAAGCGCAGCACAGTCACAGCGAAAGCTAGAAGAGCGGCCGATCAGAGCATTTTCAAAACACTCATTGGTAACTTTACTGCAGCATACTTGCTTGATACTCATAGGGGATTAATAAAAAGGTTTGGGTAGTAGGCCAGCATTCACTATGCTATTTTTTGTCATTTCTTTGAGAAACGTGGTATCCACTAAACACTTGCAAGGATTTTTGTGCAAACTGTTCATGCATTGGCTGACGACGACAAGGAATTATGGCTCAAGTGGGTATGCACCACAGCTTATAGGGAAACGAAATAACGCCAAATTAATTTCACAGTCAAAACAAAGTAATCCTATTCCCCTAGTCTAGAAAACCTAAAGGTATTGACTTGCATTAAACACCGGCTTCTTGGCCAATCCCCCTTAGTAGGTGAGAGCCACAAAAGAAATGATCAAGCAAGCAAACAAGCCTATGTAATGGGTTGGAGCATTGGACCACCCAGTCTTTATGCTATTCGCATTGTGTGACGACTGGTTGTTCTTCCGCTGTCTGAAAATGCTTTACAGGTCGTAATAACACTTTTGCTTTCCCGGCATCAGGCCTGCTTAAGGCAAGTTTGCCAACAAGTCTCAAGCACCGGCGTATCTCAGTGGTAGAATGCTAGCCTAACACCCAGCAGACCCGGGTTTCGAGCCCTACTGTCGGTTTACTGCTAGTGTTTTTTTTTCTGATTTCGTGCGACTTGGTTACGGACACTGCTGATGGTAGCGGAAACGGCGGGCAACTGCGCGTGACCCGAGTTTCGATCTAATAAAAGGTTTAGCTGTAAAAAACGACAAGAAAAAACACCTGTTACTGGACATCAAACTAGCGACACCACATCCCGCACCGCTTGGCACTAACCACTATTCCACGCAGCATCCGTTGTCAAGCTTGATAACGAAAAGCCAATTATATAGACCATACACCGTTTGGCGGTCCTCGGAGCTCTGTAACTGTATGACCTTCGGGATGGCGGGCGCACGGCTTTTTTCTCTCCGGCTGTCCCAATCACACTGACAGAGCGTGTTTCCAGAAGTGGGCGTTGCCCCTTGTTTTCTCAGCACAGCGGCGCTCCCACAGAGGGTCAAAAAGGCTACCGCGCTGTGTGCTTATCTTGAATGAAGCGAGTAAAAATAATTTTGTGCGTTTATATAACCTCATGCTCATTTGGAAATTTTGAGTCAGGGGGTAAGAGAGCCAAAGTCAATGCTGGGTTATATATATCGTTCGATGGCCTTTCTTATCAGTATCGACTTGCGCCACCTGTACTAGAGCACTTATAATAGCGTTGCCTGTGCAAGAGATTCGCGTGTGCAGTAACTTGCTACACTTCGATGTCTGACGGGACTGTATACAGCAGGGCGGCCGCTGGCGAAGAATAAAAAAAATCCCAGTCTGATCCACAAGCGAAGTAAGAAGAGGAAAGCGTTCTACGCTCACGGATTACACTCGACTGCTTGGGTTCCTTTTTTCCTTCTATGGAACTAGCACTGTTTTTTTTTATTGAAAAGCCGTTTCGAGAATTCTCGCGAACGCACTGATGTTCTCACAGCTGCGCCGAGGTCTCAGTACAAATGGGCACCTATTCGTACTACGAGTTCTACGTTGTTCGGTGGAAACGCTGGACAATGTAAGCATGAACAAAGCTTTTGCTTGTTCAAGAAATACGCAACCCGGGTTGAAAGTTTGGTGTAAACGTATGAGACACTGCGCGTTAAATGGCACTGGCAATATGTACTTCTTTCTTCAGTTGTTTACGTCGACAATACATTTTCTTCAGAAATACGCCGTTCTGCTGCATGCGTGATCCTTTGATTTCGATGCAGTCAAGAGTACAGCAAATAAACATGATACTAATATTGCCATTAGGCTACCAAAACATAATCGAAATAAAGATGACGAAAAAAAGACCATGACAACTCAGGCATTATTATCACTCTGAAAGACGTGGGGAGTAAATGTAGTGTCGGCTAATCAAAACTCTCAACAATATTCCGGCTAAAGCACTGCAGACTTTACTTTGGTGGCATGACCAGTACACGCAGTTATCTAGAGCGTGATTGTGCTTCGGATGGCCACCTCATAAATATCCGTACATAATTAGGTATTAAAATGATGTGTTACAATAGGAGGGCATTTTGGTTGAAGGACGATGATTAGTCCTGTTTTCCGCCGTACCCGACTCAAGAAACAAGGAATGCTAGTATGCCTCTATATTTGTCAAATAGGAACTTAGCACCAAAACAAAACGGATCGTAGGAAAAAAAGATACTGCCACAGACGAATAGATACTTCGTTACAAGGATCTATATAGAAAAATTATGCAGTTGTCATGCTTTTTTATATAAATTGGACTGAAATAAATGCAGTACCGGAAAGAAAGCTAGCTGTTCCTGCAGTCGAAAAATTGGGGTTGTGATACTTGCTCATTCGTAAAAAAAACAAAAACAAATCTACGGATGAATGGATCTGGCTGGGCCCTTTGTATCCGGCCGGGTCCTTTATATCAGGCGGTGGCTCACGCCACCTAGCCATAAAGTTAAGTTTTATCACCGTGTGTTTAATGAATAAATCTCACTCGCGCCTCGATTTTAGCCACCAATCAGTTAGCATCCTCATTGTTCTTTCTACTTGTTTAAAGTCTATTTTTCCTTCACTGTCCCTAAACCACAACGCTTTGAAAAATTTGGTGCCATTATCTTCCACAACAGGGTAGAGTACTTTACAGAACACCACCAATTGTTCAGCCGCTTCTTCCTCCTCTTCACATGCACTACATACCTTGTCTGTGCCTTCGTATTTTGCTCGGTACGTCTTGGTCCGCAATGCTACCGTTCTCTGCCCCGAAGAGCGGAGAACTACCCCGAGATTTATCGTAGATCTTTTCCCTTGTAATTTCCTGCCTAAAAGTGCGGTAGGTATCCAGCGATGATTGCGTAAGCATTCCAATCTTTCATATGTCCCTCTTTGCTTTATTCACCTTCTTCTGAACCGATGTTTCCTTTTGGCTTGGTATTATGCTGTTGTCTAAATACTTGATTTACAATTTTTGAGTTCGTTTCCTCCATTTAGTATCGACATTCTTCATGTACACGTTACGGAAAGCTTTCCTACCCAACACTCCTCTTCAAATGTTTTCAATTGCTCCTCAAATTCTATCTTGCTGCTAGCTTCCCTGCACCCAAACTATGTCGATCCCACATCACACTGTACCCCCTTATTCGGAGTATTCCCGTGTGCTCCCAAAGAAAGTCGACCTATGCCACGTTGTTTAATTTCCAATTTAATTTGAACTTCTGATTTCATGCAGATGACCACAATAGCAGGCGTGAAACACGGGAGCATGACACCTTTCCAAATCTCTCTCACAAGGTCATATCTATTGTACTTCCAATGTGCCCTATTTTTTATTACAGGTGCCTTCCTGGTGCCCTTAGGTATTACGTATCTTTCGTGCTCTCTTAGATACCAAGCCCCATTATTTATCCACACGCCCAGGTATTTGTATTTATTCAATATTTCTAGCGTGACTTCCAGTATCTCATGCTCACTGCCTTTGTTATCGTTAAAAATCATGATTGCCAATTTTTCCCGGCTGAACATCAAATTTAACCTATTTATCTCATTACCACAGATGTCTATCAATCCTTGCAGATTCTCCAATTGTTGGCTAATTTTATACTATATCATCGGCATACATCAATGCTAGTGCTGACTGTTCAAAGTGTTTTCTTTGCTTGGCAAAAGAGAAGATGAAGCCAAGTCGACTCCCCTCTAATTTGGCTTCTAGTCCCTGAAGATACAGCATAAATAACAAAAGTGACAAGGGACATCCTGTCGAACCTCGCGTTTTATCTCTATAGGTTAGAATACCTGTTCTTCCTGTGTGATAACTATCTTGTTACTTTTATAGATATCCGTTAGAAAATCAGTTAATCCATCTTCCACATCTAGTGTGTCCAGTATTCCCCACAAGTCTTTTTGAATTACACTATCGTAAGCTCCCTTGATATCTAGACATGCCAGCCACAGGGGCCTGTGTTCTTTTTCCGCTATTTCAATGCACTTCATCAATGAAAACAGAGTGTCCTCCAACCTCCTTCGTTTACGGAACCCATTCTGTAGTTTTCCCAGCACCCCCTCATTCTCCACCCATGTCTGTAGTCTTTCCTTTACTATCTGCATCACCAGCAAAAACACTACTTGTGTCACTGTTATAGGACGGTAGTTGTTCATACCAGCTTTGTCCCCATTTCCTTCATAGATCATCCTCATCCTGCTTAGTTTCCACTCATTGAGAGCTTCTCCATGTATTATTGCTTTGCTCGCTGCCTCTCTTAATGTTTGCCCAGAGTTTGGTCCTAGTTTCTTTATTAGCATTTGGGATGCCGTCAGGGCCTGTTGATGTGTTATTAGGAACTTTTTTTGCCCTTTCCCACTCTCGGTGTTCGAGTGGAGCCAATGAGTTAATTGGTCCATCCTTATCTGGTACGGTGCATGCAGCGCTTTCTTGGTATTTAAATTTTTCTGTCATCATTGCTTTTATATATTCCATTGCCTTATCCCCTTCAAATTTGACACCTTGAACTGTAGTTACAAACCTCTGTTTCATGCTTCTCTTATTACTCAGAGAATCTAGATGGTTCCAAAACTTTGCAATTGCCTTTATATCCTTTTTATTTACTTCCGTCATTCATTGGGCCCCCTTTTTTTCTAATATTTTCACTGATCAAATCGGACTCTTCTCTTCTGGAGCTCAAAAAGTTATCCCATATTCTTTTTATATCATCTCCCGGTTCACCCCTCTGTTTAGCATACCTGTGTTCCCTGGCTTCTTGACGTCTTACTATGGCTCCCTTAGGTTTGTCATCCCACCAGCTCTTGGGTTTGTGTCTGCTTTTCCTGGTTGTTTTGACTTGTACCTTAGCAAGCTCTAACTTAAACAATCGTGTTAAATTTGTGTACGTCCGCTCTGTTTCAGTATCCTCGGAGATTATTTTGTCAATCTCTTTAGTTGCTATTTTGATTTGCCTTTCTGAATGATCATTACCATGTGTTTGCTCCTAATGCCGCCTTCTCAATTTTATTTCTTTACCAAAACTCAGCTTGATACTTTTGTGATCACTACCTAAGCTTCTGGACACATATTCATCTATGTTCATCACCCTTAGCCGATCATACATCCCATGTGGCATTATTGCGTAATCTATCGTCGACTCCAGCCTCCCATGTTATCTGCCCTTCGAATTTCTTGGTGCTGTTGTAAATGAATGAATCACTCATTTCACATATATTTATTAGCATTCTGCCTGTTGGATCAGTACGTCCATGCATATGTTCTATGTGCGCATTCATATCTCCTAATATAATTGACGTATGCATGTGGGATGTAGTGGCCACATACTGCACCAGTGTGGCCAATCTTTCTCTGGTGAGGAAGTGCGTTGCCGGCGGTGGTTACCGGTGAGGCCGCACCCCAGGCTTCTTAATGCAGGTCCATCACCACGGGGATTTTTTTAATCAGGTTGGGAACTGCGCGCCACCGAGATTCGAACCACGGACCTTTTGGATGCGAGGCCCATGCTCTAACCACTGCGCCATCGCCGCATCGCCGCAATGCCGCCATCGCCGCAATATAATTACCTCACACTCTTCTCCTAGTTCGTCATTGTCAATTCCTATGCACTGCACCATTTGTTGATTTTCATCTCTGTCTTTTGCCCCTGTCCACAACTATACTAAACCCAGGAGCGTCATTTGCCCTGCCACTTTTTCTTTTAGACACAAATGCTCCTTGAACTCCTGCTTTACCCTTTGCCAATCTGTACTTTTATGAATGAATGACCCAACCCTACCCCCCCCCCTTTTCTGCGGCTTTGTGTTCTATTACAATATTCTCACGCGTAGTCCAGATTGTTAGGAGGTTGTTCCATGTTTCTAAGATGTGTTTCTACAAAACCACCTACCATCGGCCTCTCCTTCTTTAGTTGTTCTTCTATTTTTTACCACTTCAGCCTATTCCTGCCACCCTGTATATTAATGTACCCTACGTCTGAATCGACTCGGCCCTCGTGGCTACGTCGATTTCTGCCCCGGACTCTACGTGTCTTAGTTATTGCTGCCGTTTTGGAATCGTATTTGACTATACGATCTGTCAAAGAGTCCCCTTGGTTGTTGTCCTTGTTACTAGCTGTCTTGCACCCCGAAGGGCCTGCGTACCCCCCAAAAAAGCTGCTGCACGTCCTGCAAGTCGGCAACCCACCTCATGACATAGCTTCCCATCGATACAGTGGCTAGAATGGGGAAGTGTGACGACCAGCGAGCGGCTCCTACGCGAGGCGCTGAAGACTGAGGAGAGGGAACCGCGTGGGGGTGCTCGCTCCCGCTTTCACGTCGCTGTACCTCCGCCGCGCCGAAAAACGTGCTGTTTTCCTTTGTTGAGTGACATGTGCATGCGGTTGATTTCACGTATCTGCGTGCAAAGTTCGCCCCCCCCCCATCTTCTGTAGCCATGCCGCGGAGGCACAGTCACTGTTTTGTGCCTGGGTGTACGGCAGGCTATAACTCTAATAAGACTAAACTGTCCTTGTTTGGTGTACCGAAGGACCCAACCTTGCTCACACAGTGGCAACGCGCTGTTCCTCGCGCCGACAAGAAACTGGAAGAAAATTGTGCTATGTGCGAACTTCACTTCGACGACAGGTTCATTTCTAGATACTTTGAGCACACTGTCAAGGGTGAGCTCGTCCGCATTGACAGAACCAGGCCCGTGCTGCTTCCAGGAGCAGTTCCAACTCAGTTCCCGAACCTCCCTGCCTATTGCTCAAAGAGGCTACCACCGGAAAGAAAGTGCCCTACAAGGACTGAACAGTATGCCCCACCGAGGAAAAAAACGTGCACGAGAAACTGCCTCATCAGTAAGTGCTGAGAACGCGATCAACAGTGTTGACATCGACAGCAATTCGTGCATGCCGTTTGACAATCTCGCCTTACCGTCACCCTCGTGGGGGAAACATACGTTCAGTGTATCTTCTCTAATTGTTGGTTACAGCGTGTGTGAACCCGGAAAAGACAAAAGCTTCTTGTTCGCCAGAAAGTTGGTTGTTTTCACACAAGAAGAAAACGGGGTGAAGCAAGAAGTGTTTGTGAAAGGAGTGCAGATACTGCACGATGCGTGTGACGACCCTGCCTCACTGTTAGGGCATGTAGACGCTCTAAGTGTGTGCTCAGGGGCTGCAAGCCTTGAAGAATTTTCGTTTGCCATCGGCAACAAGAGGTACGCGGTCACTGGTACCGTAATAACCAGTTTAAAATGCCAGAGAACTGCACAAGAGAAAAACAATGCATTTCGTGCAAGCATCTCAGGAAAGGCCTCCTCAATTAAAGATCTGCGCGGAAACAACGCGGCCGGACTCGAGCTGTTCGAATGTCATTAGGAGGAGGGCACAAACACAAGCTCTTAACCGATTAAGGGCCAAGCGTTCGCGGTATGAAGACACTATGCAGAAACTGAAACAGCAAAGTGAGGGTCCTTGAAAGCCGAAATAAAGATCTCACACCCAAGCAAAAGCTTGCCATCATGCAGTGTTTTCAGGGTGCACGACGTAAGTCGCCCAAGTGAATGAAGTACAACCAAGATTGGTTACTTGAATGCATGATAATGCGAATGAAGAGCCCTCGGCTGTATGAACACGTGAGACGGGAGGGCATACTCCTGCTGCCGAGTCGCTCGTGCCTGAAAGTTTACATGCGCAAGTATAAGAGCGGCTTTGGGTTTAATCCCATTGTGTGAGCTCAGATTGCAGAGAAAACCAAGTCCATGGATGAATTCAAACGACACGGAGGCCTCATAGTAGACGAAATGAAGTTGTCAGAGTGCTTGAGTGTTGGTGCAGCAGGAAAGGTTGAAAGATTTGTGGATTTGGGAGAGTTCACACCTGAGAGCGAAAAACACATTCCATGTGACCATGGTATGGTCATTCTGTTTCAACCGTTAACAGGCCCCTGGCACCAAATACTGGGAGTTTTTGCTTCCAGAGGAAATGTCAAAGCTGCATGACTTTCAAAGATAGTTATGGAAGGCGTGTTGCTTACAAAGAAAGCAGTCCTCAAAGTAGATTTCATTACCTCGGATGGAGCCTCGTGGAATCGATTCATGTGGCGCAGGTTTGGCATATCAGGGTCTTCAACATTGATAAAGTCTTCCGTACCACATCCTGTAGAGGAAGGCCGACGCCTTTTCTTTATATCATACTTCCCACATTTAATGAAGTGTGTTAGGAATGTCTTTATAAGAGCCCCTTACAAGACTCCAGATGGTGCTGTGTACATGGAGCATATCAAAGCAGCGTATGACGAAGATAAATGCGCCGTCACTCTAAAAGTGATGCCTAAAATCACCGCTTCTCATGTGAACCCCAACAACTTCGAGAAGATGAAGGTAAACTTAGCATTTCATTTGTTCAGTGCTGAAGTCCTACGTGGCCTATTTTTTTACAAGAATGAAGTGGTTGGACGGTAGAGCGACGCATTTCCAACAGAGGCGTTTGTGCAAATGATGGTTAAACTAATCGAAGCAATTACGGCACGCATTCCATCGCAAGGATTGAAGGTGAATTCTCCTCAAGAAGCGAACATACTAGAGTTTCTTGAATATCTCAACAAGTAGGAAACTTTCTTAGAGCCATCCGAAATTGGGTTTATTTCAGAAAGCACAGCCGGGGTACTGAGAGTCACTCTGCATGCTACCCTCGGCCTATTGAGGTACGCGAGTGAGAAGCTGAACTTCAAGTTCATCCTCACAAGCCGTTTCAGCCAAGAGTGCATTGAAAAATTATTTGGCGTCATTCGCCAATTTTCAGGGTGCAAAGATCAGCCTACGGTGGATAGTAGTGCGGTGTGTGCGCACCACTGTCCAACTAACTGAAACAAACTAACTGAAACTAACTGAAACTAACTGAAACATCTCTGCATTGTAGCCAATGTTCACTTTAATAAGTTTCTTCCTTTCTAAAACGAGGTTGGATTCACGGATGAAGCTTGCCAGGTGCTTGATTTCAGAAAACCAGACCTAAACAGCAACAAAAAAGGAGGACCGATGCACGATCGCTTGTGGCCAACTCTCTTTGCACTACTCAGTTATGGCCAGTGCAGCAGTGAGGGAGCTGGTGGCGGCGTTTTTTGCAGCGCCGCCTGGGCAGTTTGACAGCTTTCTTGTGCATCTGTTTCGTGCGTGTTTGTTTCTGCTTCAACAGCGCACTTTAAGTATCGAGCTGTGACAGTTGTGGTCCGCGATCTTCCTGTGTATGCTTATTTTATATGTGCTTTCTGCTTTATGTGCGTGCTGCAAGTTTCGAGATTCGTGCCATTCTTCCCGTGACATCGCAATTTGTTGCTGTAGCATTCATTCTTTTGCCCTTGCGGGAAAATTGTGCACTGAACTACCTCTGTGAAGACAAATTTCACTTTCGCTTTTTACCGACTAATAAAAGAAGGAATCAGCAACTTTTCTTTTTAGAAGTGTGGGCTTCTTTTCCGCATGCCGTACAAAATAAACTATTCACATTGCAGCCGTGAAGGTGAAGTTTGTGCCTAGGCCTAACGACATCATAAAAAAAGGAAAATGATCATTTGCACGGTGAAGAATACATCTTCAAGAGAAAAGCTAAATTTAATCATTCTCTTGTTATAGTTATGCGAGATCTTCGCTCGTGTAATATCGTGCTTCAGAAGCAGTGTCTTTCAAACACATTCTACTGTTATTTTTACCCAAAGCAGAAACTTTAGTATTTTCGTTATCACGCAGTGTGTCTGCACCTGCTCGATGTAGAGAGAAAAAGAGAGGGGTGTGAGAAAGAAATCCAGAGAGTACTAAGGCTGTACGTAGTTTTACAGCCCACAGAAGGGAAATCAATGGAACCAGAAAAAAAGGGAGGGAGAAAAAAAGAGTGTCTCCTCTACATACACAGATAGAAATATCATCGGGAAAACAACGTTCTTACATATAAACTTAATTTTCGTTTCATTTTCTTAGCATTACAAATGATACTTTTTGACAAGCCTGAAAGAGCTTTGGGGCATCACAAACAGCGTCTAAGAAATCAATACTCATTTCGCTTGCCGCATCCTTCAAATATGTTGCAGCCCTAATAATATATGTGCCACAGACGCATATAATAATCGAAAGCTCAAAATTCAATCATGTCATTTCAATTTCAAGCTTGCGCGCAAATCAGCTATGTATCAGGCTAGTGTCATTACTCAAATATATAGTTACAGGCTAATTTTCGTGCTGCCCATGGTATATTAATTACCTATTTGAACATGTTATTAGCACCCATGTCATTATTTATTAAGAAAACATCATTGAACGAATGATGCGCTGTATAATTTCCAAAGGAATGAAACTTATTTGCTAGCTTCATTAAGTAGTTAATACATTCAAAACGATTTACATCGCGGGTCTATTCAATGATTTGACCAAAATATTGCACCGAAATCATATGTCCTTATATGAAACTTTATTTATGACTGGTACACATGGCTTTATTGCTTGCGTTCTTTCTTTAGTGTTATTTTTGCAAAAAATAACACTGGAGAACACTTTTTAAAGCCAGTTACAGTGAGTTCACGTTAAGGAGAGAAAATTCAAGCTAAGGAGAGAAACCCCATATTCTAAAGTGCCAAAGACCATACAAAGCCACAGAGCGTAAAAGACTTTGATTGCATATCGCAATACTTGCTTTCTACAATGATAATTCTGTGTGACGCACCTGTGAAATATCCTTCGTCAGGATTCTTCGCTTCACGGATCTTCTCCATGTACAAGCCGATGTAGCTTGTCGCGCGTCCACTGCTCTTTGTCCTATTGTTCCTCTCGACGAATTCTCTATAATGAAAATAAAGACATTCTGTATGAAGATAATCAGCGATTCGCTTGAGGACAGTAAAAAAATTTATACACGCAGTGTCTTCTTCCTTTGTAGCTTCAGAAATGCGTCGAACTTGAAAATGCGTCGAACGCCAAAGAATGACGAAGGTATGTGAGTGGTGCAAACATGATATTCGTGAGATGTGTGTCATATGCGAACATGACTCCGTTATTTGTTAATTAGTACTTTTTTAGTTATATGATATATAAGAAGATGTTGGCGCCAAGTATGACACTGCCAACTCCTTAGCCCTTCAGTGAAAGTTGAACAAGTATCTTAAAGGAAAACATAAAAAAGCAGTGCATTGAAGATGAAACACTCGAGCTCACATATGCAAAAAACGTATGCAAATATTACAACACAATTATAAGGAAATGTTCAAAAGTGAACGAATGAAGTCTCGGATAATGTCGCTTGTTAATATTCGGCCTAACCAGCACAAAACTGCACAATACGTTCATGGTGACGTAAAAAAAGAGTGCATGATCTTGTGCATTACACAGACGTCTGGCGGTTAGCGCTCTTCATACTGTGGTGTTTGGTTTACATTGGGGCTTGAACATTATAGACAATATTTTCATGAGTTGTGCACTTGAAATGGGAATTTCGGAGCTGCAGTGTTTTTATAAACGCTAACATTCCGCGCACTACACTTCCAGGCTTTTTTAAACTTCATGCAAGTTTATCTAACGACTGATTCATGAATCGACTCGTTCTTTGTGTTGATTTTCGCGGTTAAAAAGCTCCCACACGTAGATTTTAGAAAACCTTGAAGCGTTGTTACAGTGATAGCTTTGCAATAAAGCCATTTCGCTTGCTTATTATGTTGATAGAAAACACATATAGAAATAAAATATTTAGCCACTGTATCCCCATTTTTCTCATAAGCGTTTATTTTGACCATCTATAACACTAGTTCTAGCTGTGGCTCACCTCACTGTGTACTTACTGTTTTTCTTTAGGGTACGTGTTGCTGACAATATGTTATTGGTGAATTTAAGCGAATCACTAGGCTGAGGACGAAAAATGAAAAACTTTATTGTCGTTAACTTGACAGAGCTGGCGAATAATTAAGTGACAACTTGCTCTCAGGACCTCATTGCCGGATTTTTCATTACGACGTAAATATTGGTGTGGTGTCACACACTCAAGTATTATGTCGAATTTAAGCCAAATTGGCCCAATAAATTTTACAGTTAGTGCTCAAGCAACAAGACTGTATTACATTGTACGACATCAGCAATACCGTCATGAAACCTTATTCAATTTCGTCGCTACGGCGTAAGGCCAGGCAAGTTAAGGCGTTGTTCATATTGAATGGTTATGCACTTACAAACATTAGAACCAATCTTAAATGAAGGAGAAACGATTGAAAACGCGCCTAAGCTGACTGAGTACCTGAGCACGATGTTGAGCTTGGATATTTTACGGCGGCGATTTGCGCTGATGCAGCTGGGCAACACAGGCTCGATCAGCACACGCCGCAACCAAGCAGCCCAGTGTTCTATGGGTGCAGCTGCTGTTCGTAGCTTGAAGCTACACAGAGCTTCCTGAAGGGGTGCGAACCGCGGATCGTTCAAATCGTAGCGGTATCCCAGCAGGAACTGGCATATAGAGTTGATGTGGCTTCTATGCGTGTACAAGAAGCTCGCCACTGGACGACCATGGTGCGAACCCGAAGTGTCAGCTAGGTGCATGGCTTCAAACTGTAACATAGTAATAGAAATAGAATGTCATTCGTGGAAGAGGTCTCAAAAAGATAAAGCTAACTTTCAGCAATATCTTTGAATGCATCTATCTATCTATCTATCTATCTATCTATCTATCTATCTATCTATGTATCTATCTGTGTATCTATCTATCTATCTATCTATCTATCTATCTATCTTTCTATCTATCTATCTATCTATCTATCTGCGCTTGTATGCTTTCGTGGTCATTTTCTTGTCTTGGCAATCTAGAAATAGAACTGGCACGGCTATACATGAATAATGTGACATCACTGCCCAGCACATGACGAAGTTCTTTCCACCAGTCATGTGTGACGCTTAATCGTGTACCACACCCCGAGGTATTCGGGAATGCGCCTCAGGTGATTGGCAGTCAATATCATACTAGTTTTGTGGACTTCAATCATGAATTTTTCGAGGACCTCTTGTGGATCTGTGTAAGTCAATGGGAAATCATTACAGTGAAAGAGGCTGTAAGGATAGCTCATCATTTGACTCCACATCGATCGTGAAATAGGTGCTTTTTATTTCTGCCTCAAAAATAGGGGTAAACCAAGGTGTCATGCCTATGACAATTAGAACTGAACTGCTTATCAGTAACTTGTGTGGTCTGCAAAATCATTCAAACTGTTTATAGTCATGTTTCCTCTTCAAGTACGCCAGAGTGAAAAGAAAAGTACACTCACTAGCATATGTGTCAGAAAACTGAACTAGAAGCTTTACAGAAATTTATAAGACTTGACAGATGTACAAGCCCTGCCGAAATGAAAAAAAAATGATACGTCATGAAGCTTGGCGGATGTGAGAACGACCTGTGGCCACGGTACTTTACGCGTCTTCAAATACCACATTATAATTTCATTTGTCTTCATTTGAGAGCAACTTTCGTGATATATGAAAAATATTGACTATTGAATGGGCATGAGCGCATGCCACATAAAAAAGTGGTGCAGGCGTCTGCAGATTGGTCGATCTTTGAAATGTTCTGTTAAAACAAAGGAGAAAACCACAGCGTGAGCCGGTATCGAAGACAAGTGTTCTGATATTCTGAACTGCAGCCAAGTATTCCGCTAGAGAGCAACGCCATTGCTTCAAACTGCTCCTGAAGAAGATCGTGAAAGCGGGTGATCTCAGCACAGCGCATATTGTGGTTGCAGCGTTGGCTATCGGCCTATATAATAATCCTCACTGCATCTTCACAACTATGGCTGGGCAGCTTGAAGTGAGACATTCCGCGAATACGCACATGATCGCTGATTTCGGCATCCACGTCATGTCATCGTAACATGCACCTCCTCGCAATAAACACGATGTCTCTGCTCTAACGTGAATACCGATGTGATGTGGTTGCCGACCTATTTCCCACCAATGTACTCCATGTGTCTTGCGAGCATAGAGATGCGCCCGACTCATATTTTACGCAAAAATGTTCATACACGTCGAGACGGTTGACATAAAGCAAAAAGACTAGTGTACCCTATAGGAAAGTACAGTGGCACTGTCTGTCCGACATTCATGATAATTGGAATATTGTGTTACTGGCCACTAAAACGCGACCATGCTGTACAATGGCTTACAGGCCGAATTAGCACTTTTAGGCTGTTTATGAAAGTTTTGGTCATTCCCAGGTTGTTATTAAGGTTCGAACGGGAGGGCTGCGGTAAAAACCTGAAAGAAACCACCAGGCCAGTGTGGAGCACACTGCAGAGTCACTGTAAAAGCTGGAAGCGAGGACTTTTTAGAGCCCGTTCGAACACTCTTGGGGCAACCACTATGAGAATATTTTGCACGATACCCACTACACCATGGAGCATTAAAATTTGAGTGTAGTGGGCAAGTGTCCACGCGCCATTATTCGTCTTTTTTTGGAGTATGTAGGTACCCGCTACACACCTTCAATGGATTATGTGCGCTTTGTTGAAGTTTTGGCTGACGAAGAGAAAGAATTGTGCTTGAACTTTCGTAATGGTTTGGAGCATTAAACCACCCACTCATTATGCAATTGAAACTGTGTGATGCCTGGTTGATACTTTATTGTTCTAAAGTTCTTTTAAATGCGAAGCATTTCTTAGCTAACTTCGGTGATATTTAGCGTATCTATCTATTTAGATGTCTAGCTGCTAACGTTTGCGTGGTCTCGTGGTCATTCCTTTAGTTTGACGTGAACCAAAATTAGAATGGGAGGGTAAGATAGCTTGACGACTATGACGATCTGGTCAGAAAATGAATGACGCTGCCTTCCTGTCGCGTACGTCGTCAAACACTTCCCGCCAGACAATGCCGCATACCCACGGGTGGGTATGTGCCACAGGTATGTGCCACAGGTTATTACTATCTAATCGCTCCCTTGTCCGTTCCAACGTTCGTCGTTCCACGACGAACGTTGGAACGGACAAGGGAGCGATTAGATCAAGCGGAGACCACGTGGATCATCACGTGTGGTACACCCATCGTGACGGCCTACAAAAGGACATCGCCTCCTTTGGACTGCCGCACACGCACTCAGCAGCAGCAGCGGAGCTGTCAGATCGGCGACTGAGCGGCTAAACACGTTTTCGAACATTGCAGGAACCGTGGCCTTAAACCAGCGCTTGCCACGACGAACGTTGGAACGGACAAGGGAGCGATTAGATCAAGCGGAGACCACGTGGATCATCACGTGTGGTACACCCATCGTGACGGCCTACAAAAGGACATCGCCTCCTTTGGACTGCCGCACACGCACTCAGCAGCAGCAGCGGAGCTGTCAGATCGGCGACTGAGCGGCTAAACACGTTTTCGAACATTGCAGGTTAGTCTGTTCTCATGGCCTCTTGAAGGCCTTTTCTGTTCTGTTCCGCTTCCTGCTGCTGCTGGGTGCACTTTGTGAGCGAACTTTGAAGTGTATGTGTGCTAGGTATAATGAGTGACATATGTCCTTCATGCGAAGGCAAGATTCATGAATCTGAGTCATGGCTTCTGTGTTCAGAATGCAAATGTAGTTATCATATTGGCTCATGTTCGGCGGTTACTGACAACGCCTACAAAAAGAAATCTGCGGCTGCCAAAAAATCTTGGACATGCGTAGCGTGCAAAGCGCCGACGCGTGTTGCACAGACCGCGGAAGGGCAGAACGGAGCAGTGGAAAAGAAGTTTGCCTCAGAGCTGGCGGAAATTCATCAGAAGCTTACTGAATTACTGGGCATCAAAGTAAAGGTCGACGCCTTGTTGGAAATAAAAATAACTGTCGATAAAATTGAAGAATCGATGGAAGTTATGTCCAGTAAGTACGATGAAGTTCTTGCACAGATGGCAAAACAATCGGCAGAAATGTCAGATCTCAGAAAGCGGGTTATGAGGCTTGAAGCACAAGATAAACAAAAAGATGTGGAAAAACTTCAGCAGGAGTTGAACGAGTTAGACCAGTACAGCAGGCGTCTCAACCTCGAAGTGAATGGGTTAACTTATCACGAAAACGAAAACCTATTGGCGAAGCTCAACCAACTGGCAACTGATCTAAAGCTTCCACAACTTTCCGAGTCTGACATCGAAGCCGCCCACAGAGTACCGTCAAGAAACGAAAGAACTCGAGACAAGCCCAATACTGTGATAGTTCGATTTGCATCTCGCAAAACGAAAGAAAAATGGCTTGAAAAGAAAGGGGAACTGAAGAAAGCAAAGTCAGCTATATTCTTCAGTGAAAACCTAACGGCATACAACAAGAACCTCTTCTGGCAAATGAAAACTAAAGCACTTGAAAACAATTACAATTTTGCATGGCACAAGAACGGCAAACTTTTCGTGCGCCGAAGCCCGAATGATAGGTTGATTAGAATCGCAGCTGCGCAAGACCTTGAAAAAATACGATGAAGTGAAAGATAGCTGACCACAAGAGATGACTGCTTTTTTTTCGCAAACATGGCAACCAACTACTATGACGCCGAGGCCTTCCAAAAAGTTGCTTCACTGCACAAAAAACAGTTATCACTGATTCATCTTAATGCACAAAGCCTTCAAAATAAAAAAGAATCTGTTGACTTCCTTCTGAACAACTTGAATCACCGGTTTGACTTCTTAGCTTTCACCGAAACGTGGTCTATTGATAACCGTGATAACATACAGTTTATGAACTATAGTTGTGCATCAATTTGTAGGGAAAATAAACGCGGGGGTGGTGTGTCGATTTATGTTCACGAGAGCGTGAAATACAATATTGTCGAAGAATACACTGTAATATCGACGCATTTTGAATCTGTCATGGTAAAATGTCAAAGCCTTTTAGTAGCTGCTCTATATAGGCCCCCTTCAGGCGCTATGACTAATTTCCTAGATTTCATATATGAAATGCTTGAGTACTGTGAAAAAAGTGGCGCACGGGCAATTATTACCGGAGATTTTAACATAGATATGCTGTCCTCAAGTTGCAACAAGCAAAACTTTCTTGACCAAATGCTTTCTTTTGGTTATGAAAATACAATTTATGTAGCCACCAGGATTACACAATTAACTGAAACTGCATTAGATTTATGCTTCACGAACTGTAAAAATGAGGTATGCGCAGGGGTTTTGACAGCCGGAGTCAGCGATCACCTTCCGATTTTTGCATTTTTTACCTGGGCAATAAAACAACGAAATCCAGTAAATCCTACGCATTATCGAAAAATTAACCAAGAAAATATCAAGATTTTCCAAAACGTTATCGCACGAGAGAGCTGGAATGGTGTTTACAATAACGCTGACCCTGTGAGCGCCTACGACATATTTATAACAAAGATAACGGAGCTTTACGATCTAGCCTTTCCTTTCGTGGCATACAAAAAACCCCAAAAGGCAAGAAAACCATGGATTGATGCTGCACTTCTAAAAAGGATGAAAGCAAGAGATAAGTTATTCACTGAATTCATAAAATCTAAACGCCTAAAGTACTTGATGGAGTTTAAGCAGGTCAGAAATAAATTAGCGTCTGATATTAAAAAGGCCCGAATAAACTACTATGAAAATAAGTTTGCGAATATACTCAATGATCAAAAAGCTATTTGGAACACTATCAACGATCTTTTGCAACACAAGAATACGAAGACCATTTCTGAGGTTCAAATAGAGGGCAGATCTTATTCCGGTACTCAACTTGCCCATATGTTCAACGACCATTTCTTGAGATCAGGAGCTTCCGATACTTCAGTTGGTGCCGTCCAGCCTAATAAATCGTATATTACAGCATGCATCCCGGAATCCATTTTCCTAACTCCCACAGATGAAACGGAAGTAGCCTTCCTGATAAAGAATTTAAACAACAATTCTGCTGCTGGCTTTGACGGTTTAAGGGCTGAACCCTTGAAAGCAGTTTCAGAGAATATTAGCGCACCTTTTTCCCATATCTGCAATCTTATCTTGAACACTGGAACGTTTCCGGACAAATTAAAAGTAGCTAAAGTGTCTGTTATCCACAAAGGTGGTGATGAAAATGACATGGGTAATTACAGGCCCATTTCTGTTTTGCCCATATTTTCCAAAATCATAGAACGTGTGATATATGTTCGATTTGCAAATTTCTGTAGCTCAAAAAAAGTAATTACAGAACATCAGTATGGATTTCAGAAGAATAAGTTTACTGAAGAAGCCCTACTATCTATTAAAGATAAAATAATCGATAATTTTGAACAAAAACGCCTCACAATCGGAATATTTCTTGACTTTAAGAAAGCGTTTGATTCTATTAAGCATGAAATTCTTCTACAAAAGATTACCGAATACGGAATAAGGGGCTCGTCTCTTGATTTAATAAGAAGTTACCTTAGTAACCGATTCCAATATACTGATATGAAACACTCAAAGTCTGAAATGGGCAAGATAAATTATGGCGTCCCACAGGGCTCCATACTTGGGCCACTTCTATTTCTATTATATATAAACGATATCGTAAACGTACCTCTAACAGCAGATATTATATTATACGCAGACGACACTAATGTATTTTTTTCCGGTCAGGATATCTCTAGTATAGAAAAACAAGCTAACCTTTGGCTTAACAATTTGTCTCTATGGTTGAAAATAAATCAGTTAGAACTAAATATCAAGAAAACAAAGTACATTATTTTTCACCCTCGAAACAATTCCATTCTCCGTAATACGCAGCTGTCATTCAGAGGAGTTTCGATTGAGCGAGTCCAGACTCAAAAGTTCTTAGGCGTCATTTTTCACGAAACGTTGAACTGGTCTAGTCACATAGATAAACTACGTACCCAGGTATCACGGTCCATTGGTGTGATTGGAAAAATTAGGTGCTTTCTACCCCTTTGGGTGACAAAGCAACTTTACTACGCTTTAGTTTATTCCCGCATACAATACTGCCTGTTAATCTGGGGCTCGACAACAAAAACAAATAAAATTGGGATTCACCGACTGCAAAAAAGAATGCTACGTATAATCGAGAATGTTCCGCGTCGAACGCCTTCTGCTCCTCTTTTCCTTAAGCATGGAATCCTAACATTTGAAAATATCTTTCATAAAAAGCTAGCGACAGTCATTTACGATCAAATCAAATCAAACGCAGTTAAATTTCATGATGCTTACTCCCGGAAACTACCAATGTATAACTTTAGAAGAACCACCTATTACAGTGAGAGGACTCGGACCAACTACGGTAGACAAAAGCTAGCGCACCTTATTCCTTCGTTTTTAAACTCAAATACCATGGCCACCACCATAGTGAATCAAAGTCAATCCCCAGCAATTTTCAAAAAAAAGATACACGCTTATCTACTCATGCTTCAAACGTGATATGTCTTTTTTGTATGTTAATGAAGTGCAACTCGTGTAGCTTTGCTGAAACGCACGGTAAATTTTTCACTTCCTCGCAACTGTTCACAACTACATTTCTGTTTTTTATAGGATTTTAAAGGGCTTTTTTGTGTAAAGAGTGTACTTATAGATGTGTAATTATTTCTTATCTTTTCCACGCTCTACGTCTACACTTTGTATATTTCACTGTATTGAATCTATGTATTTATGCTCTAGACACACATGTTGAGTGTTGTGCATTATTGTGGTCTGGGCGGGGATCGGTGCATTGTCAGGCATTCAGTTGCCTTTTCACCACCCCTTTCCATTCAACCACTGGATAAGTGATGTATGTTTAAAACTATGATGATGAATAAACTTCAAACTTCAAACTTCAAACCTACGAAGGAACGACAAGAACACACATGGGCAATTTACGCATGAGCGTCAAGCAATACCCGACATTGGTAGCAATGACCAACGAAGGCATAGAATAAATGTAAGTGTTAAGAAAAACGGAACATGGACGGCATTGACTCCCCGACGATAGCAAATAAGTTACAGCAGGAATAGAACCCAAGAATTTTGCGTGGCAGTCAAGCATTCAACAACAGAGCTACGACAGGTCTCAGAACTACTTTACAAATAGACGCTAATCTTCGTGAAGCGTCCATAGTAGTTTCAGTACCGCATACCCAACCTAATAAACATTACATATGTACTCCTTTGATACAGCCGTCACGTCGGGTTAACTTCAATTGTGGTTAGCTGCCATGCGCTGAAGTTTCTTTATGTAGCAATGTCCCAGGGCCAGAATGCTCACGAGCATCAGCACTTCATATTAGCTTTTGGTGTTGCTAATACGCATGTTCCAGTTTGCACCTTTGCGCAAGTGTAAACAACTGGTTATATAAACTCATGCAACTCTTCAACATATGCCTGTGCGTGCAACATTTGTACGCATATTTAGCGTCATTTGAAGACGTGTCGTTAAAAAAATAACAACACGGTCAACTTTCTTGCGCATGCTTCGCATAACGTCAATTTCTAGGTGTACGCAGGATTGATTGATTGACTTTTCAAAACATTATTTTGGTCCTTAGAAGACGCAGGGGAGACCCCGTGCCACCCGGCTAATTCCACGTAGGGACCGTCAAGCCGATCTTGGTGGCCCGTTCACGGGCACTCTGGACAGCCAGGGTTTGAACCTTAAGTCCGGGGCTGCGTAAGAGCGCAGCCCACCTCTCCTCGCTGAGGGTAGACCCGATGGCTTCGCATTCCCACAACACATGGTTGAATGTTGCTAACAGTCCACAAGCGGGGTAATCCACACTTGGATACCGTTCAGGGTAGATTGCATGAAGAATCAAAGGGTTAGGATACGCACTGGCTTGCAATGGTTTAAGGGTGACTTCTTGCGCCCTGCTCAAGGCAGGGTGTGGGAGAGGGAATACTATTCTTAACAAATAGAAGTGCTTTGTTATTTAGTTAAACGTAAGTAAGGGTTCCCAGCGAGGCAGAGGAACTGCGGAGGTGGCACGGCCAGTGAGTCCTTGTGCGGCCTCGTGTGTGCCCTCGTTCCGGTCAGAGGTAGAGCCCTCAATCAACTCCAGGTGAGTTGGAAACCAAGTGAAAGGATGGGGCGTGATACTTTTGACGCTTTGGAGAATGCGGAGTCCTGAAGGGCTACCACCCTGGTTTCGTAAGCTTTGATAGCCGCCTTGCAGTCACTGTATATTGACTCTCTGCGACTATGTAGCGTAGCCACCGCGATTGCAACCTGTTCGGCTATCACGGACTTTAATGTGCGTACCGTGGCGGAGCAAGTGAGCCAGGAATTTCAGTCGACGATGGAAACACCGAATGCCTCTTCTTGGAGATATGGCGCAGCATCCACAAAGCTTGCATTAGTGGGGTTGCTACGGACGTGCTTGAGCAGAGCTCTACGCCTAGCCCTACGCCGACCGACGTTGTGCGCAGGGTGCATATGCGGGGAATGGGTGCGATGCGCAGTTGAGACCTAATGTTTCTGGGAATCTGCATGGAATCGGGGCACTGGTCAATCGAGTTGAGGCCCAAATCACCGAGTATCTTGCGGCCCGGTTTGGTTCCGGAAAGCCTGAGCAGCTGTGAGCGCTCTTACGCCTCGATTATCTCTTCGAGTGTATAGTGAACACCGAGCTTGAAAAGGTTTTTAGTGCGAGTGCTTACAGGTAAGCTGAGCGCAAGCTTGAAGACCTTTCTTATGAGGGAATTGAGCTTACTTCTCTCTGCAACATGCCAATTATACATGGCCGCCGAGTAAGAAAGGTGGTAGAGCACAAAGGAGGAGGAGGAGGAGGAATAAATGAGGAAGGACAGGGAGGTTAGCCAGTTCTCAGACCGGCTGGCTACCCTGTACTGGGGAAGGAGGTAAGGGGGATAAAAGATGAGAGAAAAGAGACGTTGTAAAAAAAAGAGAGGAGGTCATCAGACGATCCACGACGCTGTTTACAGTCTGTCTCTAAGACCACTTGCCCGCAGAAAGCGCAACAACGCTCTCAATGCCTTGCGTGCAGAGGACGGTCTCGGCCAGTGTCCTAATACCCTTTCTTCCGACGATTGGCGATTGTCTATTCTATCTAAAGCTTTTGACAGTTCTTTTCTTGGCACGCTGAAGCGGGCACATTCGCAGAGAAGATGGGAGAAAGTCTCTGCGCAGCCACAGTTGTCACATGTCGGGCTTCTGGCCATTCCGATTCGAAACGAATAAGCATTTGTAAAGGCCACCCCAATCCACAGACGGCACAAAAGTGTCTCCTCTGCTCTGGTTATTCCTGACGGAAGACGGAGCTGTAGGTGTGGGTCAAAATTATGAAGGCGGACGTTGGTGAATGCCGGTGAATTCCACTGAGCGAGTGTCAGTTCTCGTGTAAGTGATCGAAGCCTTGCAGCGGCGTCCGTTCTTAATAATGGTATAGCTACACAAGGGGCATCGTCATGAGCAGTTCGGGCTGCTTCATCTGCACGATCGTTTCCATCAATGCTGCAGTGGCCTGGTATCCATTGATATGCTATGTCATGTTGTTTCTCTATAGCCCGGTGATGGAGCAGTCGTATTTCAGCAATTAGCTGTTCGTTTGGTCCATGACAATATGGCGACGCAATTCCCTGGAGAGCTGCTTTGGAGTCGGAGAATATTGACCATGTCTGTTGCGATTCTTCAACTAGGAACTCCAGAGCGGCACGAATGGCGGCGAGTTCTGCCGCCGTGGATGATGTCAAATGCGAGGTCCTGAACTTTATCGTGATGGATTTCTCCGGAATTACCACTGCGCCTGTTGAACTTGTTGAAGTGACCGACCCATCAGTGTAAATGTGAATGCGTCCACTGTGTTTCTCATGCAGAAACAGTAATGTTGTTTGTTTTAGGGCCAAGTTTGACAAACTTTTCTTCTTTTGGATTCCGGGGATGGTTATCAGGGCTTCCAGTGGATGTAGACACCACAATGGTAACGACGGTCTTGCTGCGTGCGTGAAGTTCGTGGGAATCACCGTGCGATGTGGGGCAATAATGGAGCAGAACGCAGAGCATGGCCTGGAAGTTGGAAGGGAGGCAAGGTGATGCGATTGAATCCGGGTGGCATGTCTTATGTGCGTTCTTAAAGCACCGACACGAATGTAGGTTGTGATAGGGTTTTCATGAGCGATTGCGACAGTCGCTGCTGAGGATGCGCATCTCGGCAGCCCGAGGCATATTCTCAGTGCTTGAGCTAGTAAAGACTGGAGGACGTGAACGTTTGTTATGCGGGCCTTGCCAAGCACAGGTAGGCTGTAGCGCATGAAGCCAAGAAAAAGTGCAGCATACAGCTGAAGCATGGCTCGTACCGATGCACCCCATGATTTTCCCGCAAGAAACCTTAGGACAAGGGTGATCATGGTCAGTTTTTCTTCATGTAAGCGATATGAGGGCTCCAAGACAAATCACGATCTATTATTACTCCCAGAAAACGGTGAGTCTTTTGATAGCTGATTGTGGGTCCATTAATTCTGATGCGGTATGGCGTCATTGTCTTGTGCGTAAACGCAACTAGTGAGCATTTCTCATATGACAGCTCCAGTCCTCGTCCTTGTAGGTAGTTTAACGTCAGTGTAGCCGCTGTCTGAAGCCTGGCTCGTACGTGTAGACGCGTGACCCCTGATGCCCAGATGCAGATGTCGTCCGCGTATATCGACAGATGTACGGAGTGTGGCAGTACGTCAATGAGGCCGATGAGCGCAAGGTTGAAAAGTATGGGGCTTAGGACCCCACCTTGAGGTACGCCGCGATAAGTATGATGTTGCCTTGTTGCGCCATCTTCTGTCTGAAGGAAGAAGGTTCTGTCTTTCAAATAGCTGTAGATCCATTGGTAAACGCGGCCTCCCAATCCAATGCTTCCCAAGGCGTCCAGGATGGTTTCATGTAATACATTGTCGTATGCAGCCTTAATATCCAAGAAAAGTGCTGCTGATAATCTCTTTAGGCTCTTGTGCTGTTGTACAGACGTGACAAGATCAACAACATTGTCTATGGAAGATCGTCCACGTCGAAAGCCGGTCAAAGCATCGGGGTATATATTGTTATGTTCCAAGTACCACTCTAGGCGAGTCAGCACCATTCTCTCCATCACCTTTCCAAAACAGCTGGCAAGTGCGATGGGGCGATAGGAGGCCATGTCCAGAGGCGATTTGCCTGGTTTGAGCAGGGGCACAAGGCGGCTGCACTTCCACGAAGGAGGAACCGAACTGTTGCTCCACGAGTCATTGTATACAGCTAGAAGGGCACGCCGAGCTGTTCGTCCTAGTTTAGCAAGGGCCATGTAAGTGACTCCATCGGGTCCAGGCGATGACGAGCGCTTGCATGCTGCCAATGCTGCCTGAAGCTCCTCCAGAGAAAACATATTGTCCATCCGAGTGTCTCTGGACGCCGGCGCACTTCGTAGGTTACTCATGTTGATCCCGGACCCCTTGTTTGCAACCCTGGCACAGAAGTCTTCCGCTACATCGATTTCACGCCGGCCTTGGTGGAGAGCAAGGCATTTGAACAGACAATTCTGTTGTGGCAATGTTCGTAGGCCGCGGATTATTCTCCATATTTGCGAAAGAGGTTTGTGGGGATCGAGCGACTCGCATAGTGACTTCCATCATTGCGACTGTAGTGCATTGGTTCGACGTTGAATCTTCATTTGTAGACGTCTCGCTTCCCTCCAGTCGTAGATGGATTTCGTGCGCCTATAACGTCGTTCGGCGCGTCGACGGATTGCGCGAAGTCGCTCCAACTCCACCTCATATTTGCAAAAATCTGGCAAAGGTCCACAATTAAACGTTGCCTCTTGAATAGCGGCCTTCATTATACCTTCTAGGCTTTCAAGAGAGCCTTCTTGGTTTCTCTCGCATTGCTTCTCTGTGGATGATGTGTACTTTGACCAGTCTATCCGAGAAGTTGGTGCGATTTGCGACATGCTTAGCCCCTTGATTTTTATATAGGTGGGGATGTGATCACTGCCATGCGTTTCATTGTCTGCAAACCACTGCACCTTGGTGTTCAGGCTGCTCTACACAAAAGTTAGGTCGAGACAGCTACTATATGTCAGACCCCGTAAAAACGTGGGAGCGCCGTCATTTAAACAAAGTAGTTGGTGGTCAGATGCAAAGAAGGACACATCTCTTCCCCGACGGTCCATCTTCTGGCTTCCCCACAGGGGTGATGAGCGTTAAAATCACCGGTAATAATCCATGGCCCAGGTGTCGCTGATATAATGTCGCTTAATCTTGCTGGGTCGAAGCGGCCTGAAGGCGAAATATATACTGCCACTAGCGTGAAGTTCACGTTCTTACGCTTAACTGTCAGGCACACGTATTGGTTGCTGTCGTCCGGTGTTACTGGATGCTCAATATATGTGAGTTCGCACCTGATGTAAACAATGACCTTGCTGGTTTTGTTACGGGTTGCAGATCTGAAAGCCTCGTATTTAGAAAGTCTTATAGCATTGTGAAGACGTGCTTCACAAATTACTATAATTGGAAACTGATTCTTGAAAACATATGGTCGAAAATCCGAAATGCGGGGTTTAAGACCTCGGGCATTCCATTGGAAAATTGATGCCTCTTTCTCTTGTTTACGGAAGGGCTGCAGGGAAAGAGCCATGGTGCTTCTGTAGATTTGATAGCACCGGATTCAAAGCGTCCAATATTTGAAGAGCGCTGTGGGCAGCCGGAGTCTGAATATTATTCAGGAGTACTCGAATTGTCTTCATGAGGGTCTTAATCACGTCTATTATTTCGTTATCTTGACTGTCATGACTTACTCGCTCTGAAGTAGCTTTCAGTGGGCGATGCTGCCGTTCTACTGGCGGTGTCACTGACGGCAGCGCTGGCCACGCGTCAGGGTCAATGTTTCTTGCGTCTTTCTGAGGATGCTTGTTGTTGGCACTTGTTGATGCTTGTGGTGGTGAGTGCGTGATATGGGGTAGCGGTGTATCCCTGGCCTTGGCAGAGGATGTCCTAGGAGTTTTCATATGGCGCGAACGCCGACGTCGCACTTTGGCAGCAGCCTCCCTGTGGGTAGAACCGTCTCTGGCCATCTGCCTCAGCACTTGCATTTCCTTCTTCACATTTGGGCACTGCTTTGATGACGCCTTGTGAGGACCTTGGCAATTGCCGCATTTGCGATGTTCTGCCTGGCAGGCTTCCGTGTTGTGCGACTCCGAACATCGGGAGCACACAGCAGAACTTGTGCAAACAGCACTCACATGTCCTATTTTACAGCACTTCCGACACTGAAGAGGTTTCGGCACGAACGGCCGTACTGTGTGTCGAAAATGACCAACTCTTACTTGAGTTGGGAGGCTGCCACCCTTGAAAACTAGTTTCACGCATCGTGAGTTCCCGAGACGGCGGGCTTGCAAGATTGTAGTAGCTTCCGTCACTGGTTTGATTAGAGTTGGAAAATCAATATCGCTGATAGAAGTGTCGACGTCGTAGATAACGCCTGCCCTAGAGTCCTTGCCATCTGGTATGAAAGAACGAACGTTGATGTTCCCGAGCACATTCACCTTGGTCAATACGTCGAGAGCAGTACGTTGCGTAACGTCTATCGCCAGAACGTTCTTGCGGCCATTGATTCTCACGTATGTTATTTGTCCCGGAACGAGCGCCTCAAGTGACATAGACGTGACCTGGCGATTAAGTCGGTTCATGCTGTCAGCGGCATTCAGCGGGACAAACAAAATAGTGTGAACCGGTGGCTCTTGAATATTCGTGGTGGCCTTACTTTGGGAAGGAAATGTCGTAAGCAACCTCCTCTTCGCCTTGTGTCTTGCCACGGGCACAAAGTCACTTTCATCGGAGCTCTCATCACTGGCCGTAGAGTACATGAGCGTGTCCTCACTGTCGACGTCACTTGGGTGGCCGGAGCGCTTTCTTAGAGTGACCACCGACGACGCGGGACGTATGGGTGGAGGCCCTGGTGATTCTACGTCCATTTCCGCAGGCAGAAGAGCAGCGTCTTCCACTAGCACCAAAGAAAACGAGAAAAAATAACAGAGACTGAAACCAGCGTTCCACTCAGGAAAAACTTCGTCTTCTTCCGCGTTCACATAAAAACCGCAGAGCACAAATGCATGTATGATGCGGATGAGATTGTCTTCCTTGATTCCCCGGTGTCTCTTGGTGATCCTGCGGATGAGGCCGAGAGCACTTTCCGTCTTGGTAGTGATCTGTCTCAGTGCAGCTTCGTTAGCGCCGTTGGACTCTATATACATTCCCAATATTCGGAGCGAATCCACTCTGGGCACTGGGAACCCGTCACCAGTGAAAATCCGTATTTCACTTTGAGACGCAGGTTTCCAGTCACGGTGGCCGCCGCCTCTGGATCTTTTCTTGTAGAGTAAAAGTTCATATTTCGATGGGGAGCACCTGAGACCGGTGGGACGGAGGAAACGTTCGGTCACGTCGATTGCGCGCTGCATGGCTTCCTCAACTTGACCATCGCTCCCGCCGGTGCACCAGATGGTTATATCATCTGCGTAGATGGTATGATCGATTCAATAAATCTTCGCGAGTTCCTTGGAGAGCCCGATCATCACGATGTTAAATAGTGTTGGTGAAACAACTGAGCCCTGAGGCGTGCCGTGTGAACCGAGGTTGATCTCTCGTGAAAAGTACCCTTTGATCTTGAGCTTGGTAGTTCTCCGGTAAAGAAAGGATCTCACGAAGTCGTAGATCCTCTTCCCTAGCCCTAGGCTTACAATAGACTGAAGATATAATTCGTGAGAGACGTTGTCGAAAGCCTTCTCCAGGTCTAATCCAAGGATGACTCTGGTATCTCCTGTGCTCCGGTCGATGATCTGACGCTTTATCAGTTTCATGGCATCCTGTGTCGAGAGACCAGCTCTGAAACCAATCATATTGTGGATGTACATGTCATTGGTCTCGAGGTGCACCTTGAGTCGGTTCAGATGGGCGTGCTCTGCGACCTTACCGACACAGGAAGTTGAGGAAATCGGTCTTAGATCATCTATTCCTGGTGCTTTACCAGGTTTCGGAATTAGAACTGTATAGGCTGTCTTCTATTGTTTGGGGACCTCCCCACTGCGCCACACCTCATTAATCTTTTCCGTAAGGAATTCGATGGAGTCATCATCAAGGTTCTTGAGCATATTATTGGTTATGCCATCAGGGCCAGGGGCAGATTTGGCATTGTTGCGAAAGACGGCGACGCCAACACGGTCCCGAAGGCGCCACTGCTTTCAACTCCGCCGGGAAGGTCACCAGCCGTTTGGTAGCGTATGTTTCTCAGCTCGCGACTGCTTCTGCGCAGAGCTGATAAGACGAGCGGACGAGACGACGGTGAGTTAAACAAGGTTTATGTACAGCATATATACAGAGGCGTTACAATTTCGGCACTGGGGCCGACAGAGACTCGAAGAGCCGAGCTCTCCTCTCTAACACATAGGTCAGCTTTTCGCCTAAGACCGCCGATCGCGACGCGCCGCAGGGCTTCTTTTATTCGCACCGGGTCCAACCAAAATGTCCAATCAGAAGCGCCGCTGGTCGTCAGGGCAGACTCCTTCAATGGGGTCGCCGCTGGGCCACGTCAGACCCCCAGACACGAAGACGCCGGCTCGCTGTCACGTGCGCTGCTGACTCACTGCACGTGGGCCAGAGATGCGCCGCGCGTGTTTACGCCGTTGAGTTGTTCGCGTCAGGCGGACTGCGGGCTGGCCTTGACCCAGATTGCCTTTTTCAGAGGCACGGACGTTTGCTGAGGACTCGCTGGCGTAACAGCACCCCCGCCGCCAGACAATGCACCGGAAAGACGAGCTGCTTCCACGGGGCTCGAATGTCAGGTGCGCTCGTTCGCCAGGTCCCTCCAGGTTCGCCTCCAGGGCCCTGGGGAGAATACAGCTCCAGACTGTTCCGGAAACACATCCCATTTTTGACGACGGATCCCAGCTCCACTGGCTTGTCGCCACAACTTGCTGGCCAACTTCGCTCGTCTCTTCTGACCATTTTCGGTTTCGGCACTTGACGATGGTTCTGCAACTTGCTAAGAACGGTTCGACAACAGACAACACACGACACACGCAAGTGCCCTCGGTCACCCGACAGAACACCAGACAAAGTATAGTACAACATATACCCAGCTAAGTGTCTATCGGAATTTCGTTCCCTCTACATCAAGAGGCACATGTGGGACACAAGACTCTTAAAATGACAACTCAAGATTTTTTTTTCACGTACAACAACGTAACGAATTAGAATACAACATAAAGTTGGCTCCTTGAGCTCACTCTGGACGAGATCGCTCAGCTAAGGTCGTGATGAGGTCAAAATTTTGCCCCAAATCGCCAGCGAGAAACCGAAAGGTTGAGAAGGTACTAACTAAACGCACGGCTCAATGCGTCTGCATTAGCGTTTAGCCTTCCTTTTTTGTAGCGAACGTCAAAGTTGTGCTGTTGGAGTATCATGCTCCACCTCAGTAACCGGCCACTTTTAGGCGACATGTTATTTAACCAGGTTAGAGGACAGTGGTCCGTTTCAACCACAAACCTCGAACCGGAGACATAACAAGCTAGCTTTTGAACGGCCCACACGAGGCAAGCGCATTCCTTTTCAGAGGTACTGTACGCCTCTTCCCTGCCGCTGAGTTTTCGACTTAAATACAAAACTGGCCTTTCGTTACCAGCACTGTCCTCCTGGCACAATACAGCTCCCATGCCGCGATCACTCGCGTCGCATTGAATCACAAATCTCTTAGAGAAATCGGGTGCCATGAGAACAGGCTTTTCGCTTAGGGCCTGTTTTAGCTGGCAAAACGCAGTCTCCTTTTCTGAGTCCCATACAACTTTAACCGGCTCGGACTTTCGAAGCGCGTCAGTGAGAGGGCTGGCAATGCTAGAGTAATTTTGCACGTAATGCTGATAGTATCCAGCCAGGCCCAAGAATGCTCTTATCTCTGATTTTGTGGTTGGTCGTGGATAGTTCACGACAGCGGCTACCTTAATTTCTGAAGGTCTACGCCGGCCACGCCCCACAACGTGCCCCAGGTAAGACACCTCGCCACACCCTAGGTGACATTTAGTAGGTTTCACGGTAAGGCCAGCCTTTCTCAACCTGTTCAGCACGACGCGTAAATGCTCGACATGTTCTTCCCAGTTGTTGGAGAAGATGGCGACATCGTCAATATACGGCAGAGCGAACTTGGAGAGGCCTTTAAGAACGCGGTCCATTAAGCCTGAAAAACAAAAGGGTGCATTTTTCAATCCAAAGCTCAGCTTAAGTGGGCGATACGTTCCAAATGGAGAAACAAATGTGGCATAGCGGCTGGCACGCTCTATAAGGGGGACTTGCCAATACCCTCGCACGAGGTCTAACGTGGAAATATAGCTGGACTGTGACACAGTTTCCACCCTCTCCTCTAGGTTTGGTATCGGGTAAGTTTGGTCTCGAGTTATTGCGTTAAGACGCCGGTAATCGATGCATGGCCTCGGATCTTTTCCTGGCACCTGAACCAATATTAGAGGGGATGTATAGTCACTCTCGCCCGGTACTATGACTCACAACTCCAGCATTTTGTCGATCTCCTCTTTCATGATCTGCTTTTGCACGGGGGAACAACGATACGGCTTGCTACGGATTGGCTCCTCACAAGTCAGCTCGATATCGTGCTCGATCACCGTCGTGTTTCCGGGACGGTCCGAAAACACGTCTTCAAACTCGGAAACAATCCTTCTCAGGTCCTCCTTCTGGACTTCACTTAACCTAGGTTCTAGGTTCAACTGCTCCAAGATTACCTCCGATCCCCTTTCGATTACATCACTAGAATTCAAAATTTCTTCTCCCTCTTCCTCTGCAGCATTCAACAGCAGATTTACGACCGCTTGACGTTGAACGTATGGTTTCATCAAGTTACTGTGGTAAATTTTGTTCGGCCGCCTTCCTAATTTCACTTCATAATTGGTATCTGAAAGCTTCGATATTACTTTGGCAGGCCCTTCCCAATGAACCTCAAGCTTGTTCTTTTTGGACGGCCGCAGCAGCATTACTTGACAACCAACTTCAAATGTGCGCTTCTTCGCCGATTTGTCGTAGTACTCCTTCGACAATACTTGTGTAGCCTTCATGTGGCTTTCCACAAGATCTTTCGTTTTTCCAAGCCTCTGAAGGAGGTCTAGAACATACGCAACTACATTAGGGTCCTCATCGAATGCCTCCCAGGACTCGCGTAGCATTTGCAATGGTGTTCTCAAACTCCTGCCGTACACAAGCTCTGCAGGGCTAAAACCAGTGCTCTCATGAGGAGCTGATCTTAAAGCGAACATAGTGGGAGGAATACACGCTTCCCAGTCGCATTTGTGCTCGTAGCAGAGAGCTCTCAGTATCCGTTTCAGAACGGAATGCATACGCTCTATCGGATTAGATTGCGGGTGATGGATCGAGCTGTGCACTACTTTTATTCCACATTTATCCATAAAGGTAGAGGTAAGGCAGCTGGTGAAGACACTACCATTGTCGCATTGGATTTCAGAAGGAAATCCGACGCGTGCAAATATGGATAGCAGCGCATCCACGACATGAGGGGAATTGAGCTCCTTAAGGGGTATCGCTTCCGGAAATTTTGTGGCTACCCAGAGAGCCGTCAGGATGTACCGACAACCTTGCCTTGACTCTGGCAATGGCCCGACTATATCAATTACTAGGCGCCGAAAAGGTTCTGTGATAATCGGCACAAGCTTCATGGGTGCCTTCCACTTGTCCGTGGATTTCCCCGCTCTCTGACAAGTGTCGCATGAGCGCACAAAGTCTTCGATATCCTTCCAGCATTTCGGCCAATAAAACTGAAGGGAAACTCTAGCCTTGCTCTTTTTTATGCCGAGATGCCCTGCCCATGCGTTTTCATGCGCCAGTTCCAATAGTTGGCGACGATACTTTTGTGGCACTAAGAGCTGCTCATACTTGCGACCTTGCGCATTTGTGTAGCTCCGATACAAAAGCCCTGCTTTCTCAAAAAAAGAAACATTCTTTTTCTTTTTTCCTAAGTTTACGCTTTCCATTAGCGCTTTAATCGAGAGGTCCTCACGCTGCTCTCGAATGAGCGTTTCTCGCTCAACCCTCGACAGCTCACTCCAACTTTCCGCTACAGGCGAGAGCGTTGCAGCCCTCTCACTCTGATCCAATGGCGCCATGTCGTCTGCCCTTTCTACGGAAACCGCGCCGGTCGGTTCGGCGACGGGCCGCTCGCGCGACTGCTCACATGACTCACGCGGAAAATTTCCTCTCTGAGGTTCCGTCGACCCGCCGACAAGGTCACTTGAGAGTTCACCGCTTTGAACAAGGTCAAGCTCTTGCGAGAGCTTCCGCGCTTGCGATCGCGTGAGGGCCATGTACGCTAAGTTGGGGAAGAACGATTTACCCTGCTCTTTGAGAAGCTGCTCTGAGTTGTTGGAGAAGAGATAAAGAAAACGATCGGGAAGCGCGGCAGACACAGCCGCTTCGGTGCGAAGCTTACCGAACGGGTCTTCAATGACAACCGTGGCGATTGGTAAGCAAGCACTCTGCTCCTCGGCGACTTGCCTGATCCACGCGCATTCTCCTGTAAAGTCATCCGGAGACACCAATGAAGGATGGACAACATCCATGGTTGCCGCGGAGTCTCTAAGTGCTCGACACGCTTTCCCATTCACACTAATTTCTTGGATATACGGCTCCAACAACCGCATGTTCTTTTCCGATTCTCTAATTGTTGCAAAAGCAAACTTTTGCTTACAGTTTATCGCGATGTGCCCTTGCTTTTTGCAGTTGTAGCAGATTAGTGGCTTCCGTGATTCAAACGCCCGTGTGGTATCAGTGCGTTGTTTAGAAACCTCACTCGAATTTTCCGCTTCTGTTTTCCCTTCCTCTACAGTGTCCTTCGTAAGAGACGGGTCCTTTTTGAAATTACGGTGCGGAGCGGGTTTCCGTTGATCAGGTTTCTTTGAAAAGCCCTCTTTTCTTTCATCCTTTTCAACGCGCACTGCCCTGCTATGCAACTTTCGGCGAGTATAATACTCCTCAGCTAACTCTGCTGCCTTGTTTAGCTGTACTTCACCAAGTTTGTCCTGCAGCCAAAGTTTGACATCCTCCTCGATGCAGCGGTAGAATTGCTCCAATGCAACGCAGTCCACCACTTTATCGCGGTCGTCATAAACACCTTCGCCCTTGAGCCGTTCAATCAAATCGGCTTTAAGACGAAACGCGAAGTCAACGTGTGACTCATTCCCCTTTTTAGCATACCGGAACCTTTGCCTGAAAGCCTCGGGTGATAACTTATAACGTCTTAAGAGCACTTCTTTAACCTCGTCATAGCTCTCAAACGCTTCTCTCGACAAGCAAGTTATCGCGTCGGACACTTCGCCGGGAAGAAGAGCCAACAGGTTCCGCGCCCAAAGAGACCGCTCCAAAGCGTTTCTCTCACAGACGTGTTCAAACTTGACGAGATACTTCGCCATGTCCACGCCTACTACGAACGGTGGCAGTTGGTCACGAATTCTAAAACCGCTGACCTGAATCGTCGGAGAAGCTACGCTAGGCGCCTGCGAACACTGTAGGATTGCCAATTCTAGTCGTTTCATCTCAAGGCGCTCCTGTCTCTCGGCCTCCTCGCGCTCGCGACGTTCACGCCTTTCAGCTTCCTCACGTTCGCGAGCTTCGCGCCTTTCAGCTTCTTCGCGAGCTTCGCACCTTTCAGCTTCTTCGCGAGCTTCTACTTCTCGCCTTTCAGCCTCCTCACGGCGTGCTTTAATATCCACCCAGGCCTCATCGACTTCCTCAGCCGACACTCCCTCATCCTTCATGATCTCAAGGATCGCTTGCTTTCGTTTCGCACGGCCCAAAGTAATGCCGAGTTCCTCACAAATTTCGATGAGTTCCTTCACCTTAAGGTTCTCCATCGTTCACACTAGCCTCTTGCTGTTTGCCCCTGTTAACAATTTACTTGCCGTACCCACTATAAGTCAACTAGCAAGACGCGCAAGCAATTTTTCACTCTCCCGTGTTTACCCCCTCCGCATTAACTTTGGTTTCAAAGCACTTCGACTTTGCTTGAAACGATCAAAGCTCACTCTAATGCTTCACACAGCCCTTCTCTAAACTACTACAACCTGAGCTAGAGTAGTCTGGTGAACTGAGGGGAAAACATCAGGCACTCACCGCATCGATGTCGCTGACGCCGGCCGATCCCGCAGCTGCCAACGACTGTTGCGAAAGACGGCGACGCCAACACGGTCCCGAAGGCGCCACTGCTTTCAACTCCGCCGGGAAGGTCACCAGCTGTTTGGTAGCGTATGTTTCTCAGCTCGCGACTGCTTCTGCGCAGAGCTGATAAGACGAGCGGACGAGACGACGGTGAGTTAAACAAGGTTTATGTACAGCATATATACAGAGGCGTTACAATTTCGGCACTGGGGCCGACAGAGACTCGAAGAGCCGAGCTCTCCTCTCTAACACATAGGTCAGCTTTTCGCCTAAGACCGCCGATCGCGACGCGCCGCAGGGCTTCTTTTATTCGCACCGGGTCCAACCAAAATGTCCAATCAAAAGCGCCGCTGGTCGTCAGGGCAGACTCCTCCAATGGGGTCGCCGCTGGGCCACGTCAGACCCCCAGACACGAAGACGCCGGCTCGCTGTCACGTGCGCTGCTGACTCACTGCACGTGGGCCAGAGATGCGCCGCGCGTGTTTACGCCATTGAGTTGTTCGCGTCAGGCGGACTGCGGGCTGGCCTTGACCCAGATTGCCTTTTTCAGAGGCACGGACGTTTTCTGAGGACTCGCTGGCATAACAGCATTTGGGGAAAAGAGAGCCTGCCGTATCCCGGCCACAGTATAGTCCTGGTCCCACTCCGGCACGTCGCACCCCGCGTAGTCCCGAATCTTTGTGGGTGCAGAGCTATCCGCGACTCGCAGATAGCTGTTCATAAGCTTGTCGACAACCAATTCGTCCGGGGTAGAGTCAGTAGCAAGATGGATGGCTCGCGCGAGGGATCACCTCTGGCTAGACCTGGTGCCGCCCTGATCGAGAAGGTGTTTGAGAAGACCCCAGCTCTTCCCAGATCTGAGCTGACCCTTGATGCTCTCGCAGAGCGTAGCTGACCCTCGATGCTCGTGGCAGGGTATAGATCTGTCTAGAATAACGACATGCCGTTCCCCTACATTTGTCTTAGTTCATTGCATAACAGACACCGTGAGCTTTTTTTTGATGGAGGACCAGTGAATGCGTACTCGTGGGTTAGGAATCAATAGCGCTTAGTATAACCTGAAGGCATGTGCTTTAACGCAGAATACCTCGCAATGGCGCGTCCGATAAACTTATCGTAGATCGAAAATCGAAAGTTTCATGACACCCTGTCTGAACTTCCTTAAGAAGACAATGCAAGGAAACAGTGAATTGTTAGAGATAAATAAACAGGGAGAACGCTGATATCGTTACTTTTGTCATTGTATGTTAATTGCTCATTCTTTTCTCTTTTACACTTCTCTTTTTTTCACTTCTGTTCGTACTCCACTTCGCCGAGCAGAACTTTTACCTAACTCTTGCCTCCCTTCTCTTTCCTGGCTTCTTACCTCAGCACTCCCTCCTTCTCTAGGCTACATTCTCTCCTGCCCAGTTTCCTAATATTTTTCTCACCGCTCTTCCACACTCTCCTTCACCTCACTGAAGCCCTACTCTCTCTTCGCTCTGCCCCCCCCCCGCACTTGGTTTTACAAGAAGTTGGGGCCGGCCCGATTTTTGTGGCGCATAGCTAGCCGATGTTTCGGTAACGCTGGCTTTACGTCCAGCCTAAAGAGCTCCATTGTTGAGTATAACACCGAATGCACGTACTTCACTTTATTTTTTTTCAGGCAAACGCCTTAGATGCCTCATCAACCTGGAAATAGACCATGGAAATACGCATGCCCTGGCGTCCACGGGAATTCAAGCGATGCAAAAAATTATCACAAAATGACGTCCCCATATGGCGTCATCATGAATATCCGCATGGCCTAAAGATATGGCGTGATCAGGACGTCATACGATGATGGCGTATCTTGTTCAAAGAGGGACCGAACAAGGAGACGATACCAAACCAGGTGAGGTGTGAGATCGTTGCGCTGTCTCTACCCAAGAGGGAGCGCCAAAACACTTTACGTGCAGAAAGCTTGCGGACAGGCTGGTGATATTAATAAGCCAGCTGAAAAGATTGAGCAGATGACTTTAGAATGGAGT
>WOVY01009441.1:142500-170934 GCA_013436015.1 Rhipicephalus annulatus
TGGACAATCTCTGGGCTGCGGTAGCGGTGGTCTGTTGGGGCGACGAGTGGTGTGACACGATAATTAACTGGCTAAGTCTGTTTTAAAACAATGTATGGCCCGATGAAGCGTGGTTAGAATTTGTCACAAAGACCCGGAGTGCGAATAGGTGCCAAAAGCAGAACCTCGTCACCAGGCTTGAAAGACACAACGCGGTGGGATTCATCATAGATGATCTTCCGCTCGTGCTGTCTCACTTCAGTATTGATGCGAGCCTGATGGCGAGACTGGGCCAGGCGGGAAATGTATTCTTCGCTTGAAGACTGACATGAATTCCCATGGCTGTTAAAGAAGGAGACGTCGAGAAAGGTAGTCGTGGTGCGTCAGTACATGAGGTAAAACGGTGAGTAGCAAGTTGTTCGGTGAACGGCAGTGTTGTAAGCGAATGTCAGGAATGGTAAAAGAGTATCCCAGTTTTTGTGGTCGGGTTGGACGTAAACGGCTATCATGTCAGCAAAGGTTCGGTGAAATCGTTCTGTGAGACCATTTGTCTGAGGGTGGTAGCTTGAAGCTGTCTTGCGAGTAGTTCCAGAAGCGCGCAGTACTTCATTTACCATTTGTGACAGGAACACTTTGCCGCGGTCACTAAGCAGTACACGAGGAACCCCATGACGCAGTATTATTGCGTGAAGAATAAAGTCTGCAACTTCCACAGCTGAGCCTGTAATAACAGAGGAAGCCTCAGCGTGGTGTGTCAGGTGGTCCATGGCGGTCCCTATCTATCGTTTGCCAGCAGATGTGACGGGGAGAGGCCCGTAAAGGTCAACACCTACAACCTCGAACGGCATTGAAGGGCACGGAAGTGGCTGTAGAGGTCCAGCAGGTGCAGACTTGGGGAGTTTACGACGCTGGCATGGGTAGCAGGAGCCGACGTACCGCGCTACACTAGAAGAAAGGCCAGGCCATTAATAACGACATCGAATGCGGCCAAGAGTTTTTTTAAAACCAAGATTACTAGCAGTCAAGTCGTCGTGGAAGGCTTCGAGCACCTGAAGTCGAAGAGAGCGTGGCAGTACAGGAACCCAGGGCTTACCGTCAGGGTGATAGACGTGGCGGTAGAGAACCCCATTGTCCAGCTTAAAGTGCAGGAGTTGACGATGGAGTAGCGCGTTGGGTGGATGAGAAACTCTCGAAAGGTGGTCCATCAGGCGTCTGCAGTATGAATCGGACCACTGGTGGGAGATAAATGTTGGCTCGTCGTCCGAAGAGGGTTGCCTAATTGATGCGAGCGTCTGAACGTTGGTAGATGTGGTGGTTGAGTTCTCACCAACGCTGATATGGGTAGTTGGAAGCGGGCGACGAGATAAAACGTCGGCGTCTTGATGTTTTCTGCCTGACTTGTAAGTTATGTCAAAGTCGTACTCCTGCAAGCGTAGTATCCACCGACCTAAGCGTCCGGACAAGTTCTTCAGTGTAGAAAGCCAGCATAAGGCATGGTGGTCCGTAACGATTGTGAAGTGACAGCCGTGAAGATAGGGACGGAACTTCTGGACCGACCAAACCACAGCCAAACACTCTTGCTGAGTTATAGTGTAGTTCTTTTTGGTAGGGGTGAGTACGCGACTGGAATATGCAACAACTTTCTCTAGGGAAGACTTGTCGCGTTGTAGAAGAACGGCTCCTATACCAAGGCCGCTAGCGTCGGTATGGAGGATAGTCGGTGCGGCTTTGTCAAAGTGGCAGAGCAGAGGTTCAGACGTGAGTGCCCGCTTCAACACGTCGAATGCCGTTTGGCATTCTTGAGACCACAGAAAGGGGACGTTGGAAACAAGTAGTTGGTGTAATGTAGCAGCAATAGAAGCGAAGTTTTGGATCAACCGGCGAAAATAGGAGGCGAGGCCAAGGAAACTGCGAAGATCCTTTGGTTTTTCTGGACGCGGAAAGTGGAGGACTGCAGAAATCTTGTCAGGGTCGGCCCGGATGCCATCTTTGCTAACGACGTGCCCTAAGACCTTGATAGTTTTGCTAGCGAAAGAGCATTTCTTAGTGTTTATTTGAAGCCCGGCGCCGGAAAGGCACGTCAAAACTTGATCCAATCGTTCTAGGTGCTCAGGAAACGTTGACGAAAAGATAATAATGTCGTCCAGGTAGCAAAGGCAACTTTTCCTTTTCAGGCCGCGCAACATGGTATCTATCATGCGCTCAAAAGTCGCGGGTGCGTTGCAGAGCCCGAAAGGCATCACGTTGAATTCATATAGCCCGTCGGTGGTTGCGAACGCCGTTTTCGCCTTATTGTCTTCATGCATGGGGATCTGCCAGTACCCAGAACGCAAATCGATGATTGAAAAGAATTCCGCGCCTTGTAGAGAACCAAGGGTGTCGTCAATGCGTGGCATAGGCTACACGTCCTTGCGTGTGATCTTATTGAGCGCCCGGTAGTCCACAAAAAACCGCACAGAGCCATTCTTTTTATGGACCGAAACAATAGGAGACGACCAAGGGCTAGATGAGGGACGGACGACTTCCCGTTTAAGCCAGTCCGCAACGTTTTTTTCTATAACTTTTCTTTCAGTTAGAGACACGCGGTAGGGTCGGCGGTGTACGATAGATGTCCCAACAGTTTGAATTCGATGTGCTGCAGTATTAGTGCGGCCCAGCTTATACGAGCAAATATCGAAAGAATTTGCATGTTTCTGTAACAATGCGAGCAGCTGCTGCCTCTGTGAATAGGTCAATTCGCTGCTGATAGCGGTGATAAAGGCGGTGGAAGAAACTTGCTAACCGAGGCAAGGTTCTTTCGATGAGATGGCCTGAAGTGGCGTGACAAATAAAGGCTCGAAGTCAGCAACACGGGCCACAGTAGTGCCCTGTGGCAGTAAGATCTTCTCCGGTGTAGATTTGACAGCGGTGACAAGTGCCGAGCCATTGCAAAAACGAACGACACCGGACGGAAGAACTATACCTTTGCGAACGCAAAGTGAAGACGGTGAGACCAATACATCCCCGTGATAGTTGTCGTTGGACGTATTGCTGACAATTTGCTCTTGTAGTGGCGGCAGTTCGATGTCTTTCGCAGCGACCAGACGAAGTGGCTTCTGATTGTTGTCGTCAAGCATGTAGTCGGTGTCAGCGAGGTGAACGACGCGTTGTCCACAACAAATTGCCGCGGAACCAGATGATAGAAAATCCCACCCTAAAATTAGTTGGTGAGAGCAGCGGGACAGGACAGCAAACTGGACATGATGGCGGATGCCGTCGATGAAAACACGCACAGTACAAAACGCGGAAGGGCGAATTACGTTCCCCTGGGTAGCAACTAACGTGGGGCCATCGTAAGGCGTCATTACTTTCCTTAAAGGTTCACACAAATCAGCACGTATCACAGACAATGTCGCACCTGTGTCTACCAAAGCATCGACTCGCACTCCTTCCACTTCCACAGAAACCATGTTGCATGGGCCTGATGGAGCAATTTCAGTTCTAATTCCGAATGCAGTTTTCCTACACAAACTACATCACTTAGTTTTTCGAATGAATAGGTGAATGAGGCGAGCCGAAGTGGAGAAGTGGAAGGGCGGAAGGGCGAAGGTGAGCGGCGTCTCGTGATCTCGTGTTTCGGCTGTTTCGTGGTGCAGTCGATGCAGGAGATGGAGACCGGTGCGGGGGAGACGAATAACGCCGACCTTGATAAGACGTTCCGGTGTGCAAATCCCGTTCACGCACGTCGTTCCGACGCTCATCTTGCTGGCGCTTTCGGCGGAAACGAGATATGTGGCCGCGATAGCCACAGTAGTAGCATACAGGGCGAAACGAGCGCCATGGTGGGGAATAGAAGGCATTCAGGGCACCTAGAGATAGCGCGGTCAGGTGGGCCGAAGGGTCAGGGGGCACGGAATGGTAGTTCACCGGGGGAGCGGCAGCAACTGACGCGTAGGATGGACGCGGCAATGTCGCGTGGGCGTCGCTGGGAAGCACGGCAGCAACTTGAGGGTACGTGGATACAGGGTGAGAAGCAGGTGGCTGTACGGGCGCAGAGCCAGTCAGGGATGCAAGTTCCTCTCTGATTATGTCACGTAAGGGCATTCCTGAAGGCTGTATAGGTCGCATTTTAGGAGGTGGGAATCCCATTGACCGCAATTCTTCGCGTATAATGTCCCGGATGAGGTCACGCAGATGGCCATGAGACGTAGAGTGGTGGTCGTCAATGTCCGGTTGGAGGCAAACAAAGTCCAGCGTATCAAGGCGCTGGCATGTTGTCACGACATCAGCGATGATAGCTGGGTTTTGCACAGCAAGTGAATTAAAGGCAACAGGCCCAATGCCTTTCAATATGTGGCGCACTTTGTCCGATTCTGGCATGGATTGATTGACACGCCGGCACAGTAGGAGGACATCCTCGATGTATGAAGTGTACGATTCACCGGGATGTTGTCGGCGAGTATCAAGTGTCCTCTTCTCGACGGCGGATCGAATGTCCGGGGTCCCAAAAACGTGTCGCAGCTGCTGCTGGAAGGTAGCCCAGTCGGGTAAGTCAATGACGTGGTTAAAATACCATGTCTTTGCGACTCCGGTCAGATAAAAAGGGACGTAACGCAGTTTGCCGGCCTCGTCCGACCAATTAGCGACACTTACGCGGTCGTAGTCGTGGAGTCAGTCTTCTACGTCTTCTCCATGAAGATCAGCGAATAGCGGGGGTTCCCGCAGATGTCCGTGTATGTAAATAGGAGGGGCAGCTTGCGTCGGTGCGTGGTTGATGACATCAGCGCCGGTAGGCTCGGTCTGGGACATGCTGCCTGACAGTGGGCGCAATCGGTGACCTGAACGAAGCTCCAGGGGGTAGAGCGGGCTGCAGGAGGTTAGAGAACCTAAAGTACACCTCCACCACGTATGAAGTTTTGGTAGTCTTGGTTGCGACAGCGTTTAATTGAGGAAAGACCTCGCAAAACAAACGGGCAGAGCCAGTACACAGCCGATGACGATGATGATGACCCAGAGTGGCAATGAGGACAAAGAGACAAGCTTATGATGGAGATTGTGATCATGCAGGGATGATGATGATGTAAGTAACAAATGCCCACAATATATATATTGAAATACCACGGGTTCAGCCGACGCTTTATTCAAGCAACAGCGAAAACGGCGCCGTTGATGAAGAGGAACGGGCGAAGACTGATGATGGTTATTGACAGATGAGGATGACGTCCAATGAATTCTTACACTAATTTCCCCCGTCGACGGAAGTGGCCAGCCTGGCCGCGAATTACGCTGGGGAAGGCATACGATAGGGCTTGAGACGCGAAACGTGAACAATCTGTGTCCTGCGGCAGCGTTGGTCCGTGGGGACATGAACAGGTGTGACAGGGTAGTTCACCGGTGAGGTCTGTTCGATAACTTTGTAGGGGCCAAGATAGCGTGACTCAAGCTTCTCGCATAAGCCAGGCGTTCGCGCAGGAGTCCACAGAAGCACATCGTCGCCAGGGCGGTAGAGAACGACACGGTGAGTGGCATCGTAACAATATTTGCGATCTTCTTGGCTAGCTTCGGTGTTTACATGGGCAAGACGACGGCATCGAGCAACACGGGACAGAAACTGGTCGCAAACGAATGCTGAAGAGCTGACGGGGCCTGAAAAGATTGAAACGTCGAGTGGTGATGTCGGTTGGCGTCCGTACACTAGGAAAAATGGAGAATAGCCTGTGGTTCATTGAACTGACGTATTATACGCATACGTGACAAAGGGAAGTATGGCATCCCAATCGCGATGGTCTGGTCGGATATACATGAACAGCATGTCACACAGCGTGCGATGAAATCTTTCCGTTAAGCCATTGTTTCGCGGGTGATAGATAGATGTTGTTTTATGAACTGTTTTTGATGCTTGAAGAACTTCACTGAGCGTGCTCGAAAGAAATGCCTTGCCCCAGTCGCTCAAAAGAACACGAGGGGCTCCATGACGTAGGTAAATAGAATGCAAGAAGAAAGTTGCTACTACCGAAGCAGTTCCTGAAGTGATCGAGGCCGTCTCAGCGTGCCGGGTCAAGTGATCAACCGCGGTGACGATCCATCTTCTGCCGTCTGATGTAGTTGGGAGGGGCCCGAAGAGGTCAATTCCGACGACAGAGAACGGCTCTGATGGACAAGGAAGCGGTTGTAGGGTCCCGACTAGAGCAGTAGTGGGCCGCTTGCTGTGTTGGCAAAGTGCGAACGAGGCGATATATTTAGCTACCGTCGTGGACAGACCTGGCCAGAAGAATCGACTGCGGATGCGCTCGTATGTTTTGTAGTAACCCAAGTGTCCTGACGTTGGGTCGTCGTGGGAAGTGCGCAGAACTTCAGTACGTAGTGCGCGTGGTACGACGGGAACCCATCGGTGGCCTTCCGGGTGGAAAATGTATTGATGTAGCACATCGTCTTTCAACTTGAATAGTTGAAGTTGTTTCTGGAGTCTGGCAATTGGGGAAGGTGAAGTGCCGGTAAGCCGACCGATGATGTCAGTGCAATAAGAATCGGCTCGCTCGTGAGTCGTAAGTACTGACGGACGGGTGGATGAAGGTTGAGAAGAAATCGATGATATCGACGAGGCGTCCTCCGTATAGCCGATTTGACAAGGGGATGTGACGTGCGCCGAAGACTGCGGCAAAGGGCATCGTGACAAAGCGTCGGCATCTTGGTGTTGTCTTCCAGTCTTCTAGATGACGTCGAAGTCATACGATTGTAACCGGAGAATCCAGCGGCCAAGTCGTCCCGACAAGTTTTTGATTGTGAACAACCAGCAAAGAGCATGGCGGTCTGTCACAACAGTAAAATGTCGACCACGTAGATACGGACGAAATTTTTGGATGGACCAGACAACAGCCAAGCACTCTCGTTCGGTTATCGAGTACCTATACTCTGCAGAGGTCAGAGTGCGGCTTGCATACGCGACAACTTTCTCGCGAAAGGCATGGTCGCGCTGGAGGAGTACGGCGCCGATTCCTTGTCCACTAGCGTCAGTGTGTAATATTGTAGGTGCCTTGTCATCCAAATAACAAAGCACCGGTGGGGATGTGAGTGCCTGCATGAGCTCTTGAAACGAGGCTTCGCATTGATCATTCCAATCGAAGGAACTGGTACTAGCAAGGAGCTTGTGGAGAGGCGCGGCAATAGTGGCAAAGTTGCGAATGAAGCGGCGAAAGTACGATGCGAGTCCAAGGAAACTGCGTAGTTCTTTGGAACGAAAGGCTCGAGGAAAGTTGAGGACTACGAAATTTTATCCGGATCGGGCTGGATGCCATCTTTACTAACGAGATGTCCCAGAACTCTTATAGCTGTGTTGCCGTAATGGCACTTCTTTGTGTTTAATTGAAGTCCAGCATTGAATAGACATGTGAGCACTTGATCTAGGCGTTGCAGATGATCAGCAAAAGTGGAAGAAAACACGACAATATTATCGAGGTAGCATAGACAAGATTTCCACTTGAGGCCACGAAGAACAGTGTCGATCATCCTTTCAAATGTGGTGGGAGCATTACATAGGCCGAATGGCATTATGTTAAACTCATAAAGACCGTCCGGCGTAGAAAAGGCGGTCTTTTTTTGTCTGCTTCGTTCATTGGTATTTGCCAATACCCGGACCGAAGGTCAAGGGTGGAGAAGTATTGGGCGCCTTGCAATGAGTCAAGTGCATAATCTATACGGGGCATCGGATATACATCCTTTCGGGTAGTCTTGTTGAGCGCGCGGTAATCAACACAAACGTACCGATCCATCCTACTTTTGTACCAAGACAACGGGTGATGACCAGAACTGGTAGAGGGTCGTATGATGTTTCTTTTTAGCATATCGGTCACGTTCTCGTCGATGATTTTGCGCTCGGCCAAGGAGACTCGGTAGAGATGACGGCGTACAACAATCTGACCTCCAGTGTCGATGCGATGATGCGCAACTGTGGTCTGTCCTTGTGCCGAAGCCTTGGCGTCAAAGGAGGCCTGGTGTCTTGTTAGCAAATTTAGCAACGCCTCACGTTGAGAAGCCGAAAGGTCAGGGTTCATACCGGGAGCAAAGGAGGAGGAAGTAACAGACCGGGCCTGTTGTGGCTGAGCTGTCAAGGCGTCAAGAGAGACCAAAGATACTGGTTTGGTATCCACACAACACGACAATGCAGAACTTTGAGGTAGGAGGACAGGCTCCGGGGTAGGGTTCAGGCCAAGGATTATCGCAGCACTGTCTTTGAACCGCACCAGGCTGTAGGGGACTACAACGCCGCGACCTAGACAGTGGCTGGAAGGGGTGATAAGGACGTCAACATTGGCAATATTCGGAGAAGTGATGGCGATGAGTTGCTACTGACCCGGGAGCAGTATGGTATCGGAAGCTGTGAAATAACGCAATGGTTTCTCGTCGACACGTTCGCTGCAGTGATCGGTCTCGGTTATCTCGGCTACACGTTGACGGCAAGAAATTAATGTAGATGCTGATGAGAGAAAGTCCCAACCTAAAATTAGATCATGAGCACATGAAATTAAGACAGCGAAGGTGATGTGGTGACGAATACCATCAATGAAGACACGCGCTGTACATTGGGCCGATGGTCTAATTATTGCTCCATTGGCCCCAATCAAAGATGATTCAAGGTAGGGTGTCTTCACTTTCCGCAATCGAGAACACAAGTCGGCACGCATAAATGAAATAGTTGCTTTCGTGTCCACCAAAGCCAACACCCGTACAGCTTGCACAGTTACCAATAACATGTTTGATGGTAGTTCAGGAGGACTTGTGACATTTCGCCGCGATGCAGTTTTCCCTTGAAAAACTGCACTGTTTAGTTTTCTGATCGCTGGGCAGCCAGTTGAGAGACAGGTCAAAGGGGTGAAACAGAGCGTCGGCGTGGCGAAGGGGAGCGTGGTCGGGAGGCACGTGTATTGTTGGTGATGTTGGAAATGCGCATAGGAGATGGGGGTCGGTGGTTGGTAGGACTGTCGCCATAACGGTAGTAACCTTGTGCACATGTGTCGTCTCGTTCAAAAGCGGCATAACCACGACCTTCATCTTGCTGCCGACGTCGACAGACCCGGGAAATGTGTCCTCCGATTCCGCAGTAGTAGCAAATAGGCCGTGGGGCCCGCCAGGAAGAATGGTAGCTAGGGTTCGGTGGACGGGCGACTAGAGGTGCGAGATGTTCGGATCAGGCACAAATGGTGGTACTTGAGAGAGCGAGGGTTGCATTGAAGCGATCTGTGCATACGAAGCGGTTTGGATGCATTGTGGAGCACGGTGGGTGCTTTGAAACGCTGACATTTATTCCCTAATAATGCCACGCAGATCGCTAGAAACGGGTTGAGCGGGAACGTTATGAGAAGGAGGTAAACAGTAGGCTTGCAGTTCCTCACGAATTATGGTTCAAATGATGGATCGGAGCTCCATACTGTTTGCAAGAGGTTCTCAGAGAAGTCGGGTCGCAGGCGGATTGACTGCAAGGTATCAAGCCGCTGGTATACAGAGACGACGTCGGAAACCGTCGAAGGGTTGTGCGCGACGAGGGCGTTGAAAGCGGTAGGTCCGATACCCTTCAAAAGGTGCCGGACACGATCACCTTCTGGCATGGTGTCATCGACATGGCGGCAAAGTGCAAGCACATCCTCAATAAAGGAAGTGTAGGACTCACCGCAATGTTGAACACGTTCTGCCAATTTCTTCCGAGCAACTTCTGAACGGATGATCGGTGTGCCGAAATAGCGTCAGAGGTGGTCTTTGAAGGAAGACCAATCGCGGAAGTCGCTCTCATTATTTAGAAACCACGTCTTGGCAACCTGAGAGACGTAAAACTGGACGCGTGCTAATTTCGATGCCTCGTTCCAGTTATTGTAGACACCTACGCGGTCATAGTTGTCGAGCCAGTCTTCGACATCTTCGCCAGGCAGACCGGAGCAGATTGGAGGCTCCCGAGGGGGGTTGTTGACCAGGCTAGGGTTGGCGGTGGGTAGTTGAGCCGGCGGGTGGTTCGGTTGGGCTTGCTCTTGCGCCATGGTGTTCTGCTGGCGTAAGCGACGTCCCGAACGGAGCTCCAGGAGGTGGCTTTGGATGGAGAGAGGTCGAAGAAATCGGGAAGCACCTCCACCACTTGAAATACCACGGGTTCAGCTGACGCTTTATTCAAGCAACAGCGAAAATGGCGCCGATGATGAAGAGGAACGGGCGAAGGCTGATGATGGTTATTGACAGATGAGGATAACGTCCAATGAATTCTTACAATATATATATATATATATATATGTATATATATATATATAGAGAGAGAGAGAGAGAGAAAGAGACGCTTCAAAGGCGCAACAGTTAGATAATAAATGATTCGCCTTTAATAAGTATTGACAAGGGAGTGCCTAAAAGCCGCCCTGTTCTCAGTAAGTTGTGGCCTTAGTATGCGTGCGTGCACGTGTAGACTATTTCACATGCCGCTGTTTCTTCCTTAACCTGCTAAAGAAGAATGCTGTGCTTCATTTGGGGACGCAGAAGCACACGCAATGTGTAAAACAAGAAGTACTCCGTGTATATTAAACACTGGTCCACCACAGCTTGAGCCACGCTGGACCATTTTTGGCCGCGGGGCAGACATCGCGGTACATTCCCCGTTTTATTGAATTTAAGTGTGATTCCCAGCCACCAGCACTTCATATCAGCTTGCCTGTTACAGTGTTGCTAATATATGCATGTTTGCTGTCTGAATCGTTACGAAAGTGTAAACAACTGGTTATGTAAAACATAGGCGACTGCTTAACATTTGTCTGTGCGTGCATTTGTATATACTTTCAGCACAACTTCCTATTCTTTCCTCTGAATAAAAATATACAACACAGCCACTTTCCTTCCCCATGCTTCCCATGACACTGATTTCCAAGGTACGTGCACTCGAAAACGTCTTGCGGAGGAACTGCGCAGTTACCCCCGAAAAGGGCTCTTCGCTCCACCTCAAAACGGAATGCGCGAAAAAGATTGCACATGGCATGGAAAGGAGGGGCACGTTCCTCCTTGTGGAGTAAAGCGCCTTTTTTGAGTAACTGCTGCAATGTTCGCGCCAGGTGCAAACGACCTGTTGGTGCCTACGCAAGCCCCTTTTCCTATAAGACGGTGCCTTAGCGCGTTGTGGTGTAGTGGTTAGTTACGCGCATGCTCACTGATTGGTCGTGAGTTCTGATGCCATGGGTTTGCTGCAAATACTTCAAAATTTCATTCTGAATATCATGCTTGCACGTCGATTGTACGTCTAATCAAATCCTAGCACGCACTTCAAAAGGCTGGGAAGGCCAAACAAAGCCTGATTTTGTTTTCCTAACTGCTGCTCCTTTGAGGAGTAACCACTAGAGCGTGGTTCCTCTTTCGTAGTTACTCCCGAATCGGTGCAATAGGTGTAGCAAGTTAGTTACTCCTCTAAAGAAGCAACCTCGATACCCCTTTTTCTCCTTTCCTTCCTAGATTGTGGTATCTGCCATTTTTTTACCTTAAGGTGTACCTTGTTTTGCTCACAGTTTTAAGCCTGCCCTACCATATCTCACATCACTTTGATTTGTACGCATTTTCGTGTTTAATTCCACAGTTGTATTATGTCGAAAAGTGCTTAGGCCTCTATGTTCAAGTTCGGGTGCTCATTAAAGAACCACAGGTGGTCGAAATTTCCGGAGCCCTCCATTATGGCGTCTGTCATAATCATATGATGGTTTTGAAACGTTAAACCTTACATATTACTATAGCAGTAAACATTTCAGGATAACAACAATAAAATGAAGTTTCACACAAATTACAACACTACTGTTATATTTGCATAACTTCATCTTCCCATTACACCCTTGGAAACATTTGTACTCTTCCTACGTCTGTATGGAGAGGAATATGTTTTCGGTTCTATGACAGGCAACACAATACATGTTATGCCCTTCTTCAATGAAAGTTTACCGCTTTCTAACAGGTAATTAATAGTTTATAGATTAACACTGATGCCTTACCTGACAACGGGGTCGTATTTTTTTGACCACTCAACAGAGTCCTTCAGCGGCAAGGTGTAGGTTGACAAGCTCAGTTTTCCAAGTAAACGCCAAGGCGGTAGCCCAGGTGGCGTCTTGAGGGAATTATTCTTCTCCGTAGAGCGCACCAACCTTGCTATAAATGCCGCCATTAGCCCCGTAATAGAGATGGTGAGTACTAAACGTGCGCAGACCAGCAGCCCGTCCTAAAAAAATGATGAATTTACCACAAATTCGAAGCGATAAATGGTATATTAACTAAGTGAAACTTTGCGCGAATAAAGTCTAAAAGCTACCTATTTAGATGCCACATGGCGCAACTTTTTTAAACGTTGTTTAATATTATATACAATTAGATTGTTCTTTTGTATAAAGTACATTTCTTAGGTGTGGTTGCTTTGCACACATAAATGTATGTAATACGAATGCCTGATTTCTTTTTCGTTTGTGATACCAATATGATTTCTTTTTGTATTGAATAATGGAATTCGCCATATCTTGCACAATTTTCTAGTTCGTCTTACCCCCACCCCACCCTCACACCATGTTCAAAACATAGGAACCCGTGAGGTATTTGTATGAATAAATAGATGAATGTCGCTAAAGTTTGCTTATCTCTCGGATGGGAGATAAGCGGATCTTGTGCATTCTGTCTCAACGTCGATCAAGCGGCGGCAAGTGCTCTACTAGTATCTGTCGAATAAGGAAGAGGAGCCAACTGATAAGAAGGAGTCAACTCAATCAAGTTTGGGCTGAGCAGCCTAGTTAGTCACAATTCCCTGATACCACAAATGACATTTTTAAGTTTATAAATCAAGTAGGAAATCGCCCTAAAACACTGAAAGAGTGGCTGAAAAGGCGACAAAGAGAGCAATCTGCAAGTCACTTTTACCTCCACCAGAGCAACTGCTTAAGAGGCTACACAGTAATACTGCCAAGAAAAAAAATTTGTCGTGCTGTACTGGATTGACGAAACAGCAACTCTCATCGGCAGAGGCCAACAACGCTGCATTTGCAATTATGACGTAAGCGGTGCCATGCACGCTACTACATATGCTATTCAATGCTTCACTAGAAACCATCGCCAGCCTTTCATGCCGCCAACCAGCGATGTTTCTTGCTCGTTTTCATACACATGCACAAACACACACACACACACACACACACACAATTCCGGCATCGACGCTTTGACTCCTGTGAATAGATTTGTGTCCAGAATGTGTTTATTTTATAAACATTGTCCGGATACTTACACCAGCAGCTCGTGCCCCTGTTGTGCGGAGGTGTGTATTTAGGTTATAGCCATTGCTCTGGAGTTGCCACTCCTTACTGTTGAGCGGTGAAGCCAACCCTGCAAGGTGTTACTCAGCCAGTTGAAGCACCCACAAAATAGATAAGCTTTGGGCTGTTTAGAGAGCTCAGAATATAGTGATCAGGCTTAGCTGTGCCCTCTCAAGGTTGGACACTTCGCGCTAGCTGCGGTAATTGTGTTTACCAAGAGTGTTTAACGATTTGGAGCACTTCGTTCTCTTCTAAGGGAGAGGATATAGCCGTTCCTTAGGCCATTGATCAGGACCTGTCGAACGAAATCACGCATGGCAGTCTACACAGCGCTAATTTGGGCCTCACACTTGATGAGCCTGCATCGACAAATAAACACTTTTAATAAGGCCAGTACACTGAGCGATACATCTAGACGCCTACACCACCACAGGAAGAAAGACACACCATAGAGAAAAAAGAAGACAAGAGAGGACTCTCCGCGAAACCGGGCCTAAGGGAGTGCGTCACGATTACGTAACCAACTAGTGCTCTCATCAAACGTCAGAGGGCGCAAGCGCAAAAAAAATCAATTATAATCAATGCAACAGAATTGTTTTCACAAATTAATAATTATACGCCCAAATTAGGTATGTTCTTTATACATAAAAACAATTTATTCAACACACCTTACGCGATTATTTTTCTTCAGCCGTACTGTCATAAACACCATCTACCCAGCGACAAGCCCATGCTTGACTGACAGCGAGAAGCTTTCGTCGCTTTCGTCAACGTCGGCGTCGTCGGCGCTTTCAAGCGTGAGATAACAGGTGAGGCACGTTTTCGAGCGAAGCTTGTTGAATGACATGTTGTTGGTCTTGTTTGGTAATTTTTTTCGGAAAACGGTTACACCTGTGCGAATAAGACACCATGCAACAAACATAGAAAGATGCACACACACACGTTGCGCTTCGTGTGTGCGAGTTTGTTTCTTACGTGGCGTCTAATTCACGCAGTTGTAACCTTTTTCTGAAGCTTGTAAGGACTGGGAAGTTCGCTAAAAAGAAAGTTTGTGGCTCTATGCGGCGGCTAGACGGGAACATTGTTCAACGTATGCAGTATAGCAAAGGCAGCACGGCGTCAAGCCGAGGCGACGCGTGCTGCGTCTGCCACGGACGCGAGCGTCTGTAGGCTGAGCGTAGCTGGGCAGCTAGGTCATAAGCTCGGTAGCTCGGTGCAAAATATTAAGAAGCGTTCGCTGGGCCTCGCATGCCTCACGACACGTTTCTCGAAAGCTCGCAACACGAATTATTCTTGGTGTGCCGGAGGCAAATCTGGACTAGCCAAGTGGCCATCACCTTCGTTTCTTCGCTAGCCTTGTGCCACTAGTGCAAGCTGTCCACAAATTTTTAGATGCGGAGCATTCAATACTCGAGGCTTGTAGTGCGGCGCCGTCCGCAAGCTTCCTCCTCCTTCTTCCACCATCTGTGCATTCCTTCCTCCTCTACACACCACGCGCGCTTCACTCCTCCACCATCTGTGCACCCTTCCTCCTCTACACACCCAAGGAGGATTGAAAAAATTGCTGGAGTGGAAATGATTGCGCAGATGTGAAGCCGTTTCTCTGTGGCTGTGGCAGCCATCTTACTAGGGGCATGATAAAGTGTCGCCATTCAGCGATCGAAAACGAAGCGTTTCCCTCGCACGCCCAACGAGTTTAATGCAACCAACATTTTTGGGGCCTCATAGTGCTCCAAGTGCGTCTTAAAGTCACTAGTTTTCCGTAGTGAGCCTCTAATTGGAGGCAAAGTTCTTTGAAGATTCAGTCATTCATATTTGTTTCTGAGTGTTTTTTCGTCAGGAACAACCATCCTTTAATATAGAACTACCTTAGTATTTACATAACGTATCAAAGCCACTTGATCTATAAGCAGGCACTATCAGAAAAGAGCATGTTTCCGCCATCTTGGCAGTGGCAATAGGTGGCTTCACTTCAGCTGGCAAGGCATCGCAGGAGCTTCCACTCCAGCAACTTTTCTTCAATTCTCCTTGTACACACCGCGTGCGCTTCTCCTCTTCACGAACATTCGCTAGCTGTATAATGTAGCGCGCATGCGCCGTCACGCTTCGAGAACATCGGCAGCTGACGCGCGCGCATGCGCCGTGGCGCTTCGAGAACATCGGCAGCTGACGCGCGCGCATGCGCCGTTGCGCTTCTCCCCCTTCTCGAACATTCGACAGCTGACAGTGCATGCGCCGTCGCGCTGTATATATACTCAAGGTCGGCGCTCGCTCGCTCAGTTGCCGCTCGTCGGTTGGTTTGTACGGCGCGTCGACGTCCAAGGTCGCGGTGAAATGAATTCCAACGAATCCACAAACACAATGATCGACGTCCCTTCGACCAGCGCCGCCCTTTCGCATACGTGTGTACGTGTTCACTCATTTAACACCCCCTCCTACAACCACGTTAACCAATTTAGCCATCGACCCAAGTAAGTCGCAATTTAACACCCCATTTCACAACCACGTTAACCGATTTAGCCATCGACCCAAGTAAGTCGCACTTTAACACCCCGTTAACCAATTATATGCTCCGCATCCTCCTCAGTGTTCCCCCGAGGGAAGCTGCGGGCAATTTTTTTTGAAGTTTCCAATATAATTTTACCGCACAAATTTCAACTACGATTTTTCGTCCCAATGTACTGTGCTGATACTGCGTACGCACGAAGGTGTTCTAAAGTTCTCAGGCCGCAAAACCATTGCATTACAAGGGATAGCGGCCTGGAAACTTCTGAAGATCTTTGTACGTGGTCTTGACGTCTATCTTTGTAAGTAGGAGTTTTATGGGTCAGAGATGTATCACTGGTTTTGTATTGTGCATCGATTAGCTAATCATTTAAAGGGGTTTGTTGGTACACTTATGACGTGCACATATCTTTTTCGTAATTTGACAACGAAGCATCCACTTACTAACATTTTCAGACCGCGCTGATGCCATGCCGTCCGGCGGTCTAAGCTACGGAAGCTACTGCTGTGTATCGTGTTGCTTCAACAATGGCAGAACCCACAAGAAGCCTGGGACGAGTTTCTTCAGCATACCACGGGACGGCTGGTGTGTTAAAGCTTTTGTATGGTTTGCATGTGTTTAGGCTTACTGTTCATACTTTCTCAGTGAGGGTAACAATAAAAAATCACTATTCAAGCACTTCCCCTTTCATCTGATAGTTCATTGCCAATGCAGGATGAAAGCATGTATGCAGTATGCTGGACGCGATGATCTCCTGAGTAAGCCGGCCAGCCTGTTGTACGCAACGTACAGGGTTTGTAGCGACCATTTTACTGCTCAAAGTTTTATGGACCCTGGGCACACAAAGCTTACAAGAATGGCTGTTCCCACTGTGCACCATGTAAGTGATTGACTGAAACTCAAATATGTGCAATAGCAGCCACTTGTATTGAATCAGTGGCGACAGTTAACCGCGAAGATCTTTGTAGCCGGTGGAGAAACCTCACTATAGAAGTAACACTTGGAAAGTCTTAAATTTTGTGATGGGCTATTACCTTCCTAACAGCAGCCTTACATTTCTGATGTTTTTGGTGCTCTTGACCAGCGCAACTTGTTATGAAAGACTTTCAAGGGATATTACACATTATCTTCAAGCCTGAGTGCACATGTACATATACCTTTCATCGGTGAAAGCTGGCACTGTTGATAATTCCAAAAATCACAAATTACTTGTTTCCTAGTTGGTGCCTTCTCTTTTCCTCCACGTTCGACCAGTTTGCGCATTTGAAAGAGCTGTTTAATTTTCCCCATGCTACAATCTTTGTAACTTGTACCAACTGCACATATATGCACGTTCTCCGAGCGTCGCTTCAAATAGTGACTGTGACATGACTGCAGAAGCTGCACTGCAAGGTGCGGATGAGCTTCAGTTTGTATTATTTTAAGCCTCTTTCTGACACATTGTCGTAGTTTCATTTCTTCAGGACCTGCGGTAGAGGCTTCAAAAAGCGGCTCCCACACATTGAGGTGCCCCGATGAGCAGGGTGCGTTCAGTGTCGCGATTTCTTTGTTTTACCCAAATTGACTGTTGACCAAACCTCTGCAGGTGGCAGCTCCCTTGTAGCTGGTGAAAGAATTTCTGCTGACTTCGTCTTGCCGGAGAAAACCTTAACCAGACGTTCAGCGCTCACAAAAGGAACTTGTGTGACCGGTAAGTTGTATGTTCACTTCAACACCAGAGTGGATTGATATTGAGACTTGTGCAGGCCGCTCGCAAGATTGTTCCGACAGCACTCTCCGAGGCACTGAACAAGCTTCACAAGACCCTCCAGAAGATGTCTCCGCCAACAGCTCCACGTCTGAGTGCCCTAGAGAAAATGGTGACTATGCTTTTATTGCAGCTGTTTTTAATGTGCTATTTTATGTTTAGGACATTCTGAGGAAACTATCCTCAAAAGGACACTACGTGTGCACTTACAAAATGTAAGGGTGGGCTCTCAGCGATTTTCATTTTTTTGTGCATTGTCAACATTGTGAATTGGTTGTTTTTAGGTAGTGGAATCGAAAACTTTGCACAACAGAAAGTTGTGCACCTTGGGTCTGAAAGAGCGAGGAAAGTGCTGGTATGGGATTAGTTGTTCTTCGCTTTTACATCCATTTTTTTGTTTATTGCAGTGCGTTCCTGTGTGCCAGCGACAATGTCTCCATCAATGAAGTACAAGCAAACCATTAAACATCTGCAAGCCAAAGTAGCAGCACAGCGGAAAAATATCAAAAGACTGCGGAGACAGCCTCACCGAACTAACCACTCATTCGTTGCATACATTGTTTTGGTTACCCGCTATGAGGAGTAGGGACATTGTGTATTCGCTCGAAGTAATTTGCATAACCTTAAAAAGAATGTTGGGTATCCTGTCTGTATTTTTGCAGCAAATGCGGGCGAACTGTACACTTTACTGTGGGTCGCTTGGTCACTGTGTATGCTTTATCTCTCCAGCTCAAGTAATATATCGATAACAAAACCGCTTGTTGAAATGTCGTCGAGCGGGTAAGGAACACAGTATGAAGTGGGCACAGTTCACGTTATCACGCTTTTTGTATTTTAGCTTCTCATCAACCTCCTCATCTCGCCCATCAAAATTTTCAAAAGAATACCCAAACTTGTAGCGTTTGATGGGGCTGCGGACGCTGCCATTTTATTTTTATATAGCTTGTGAGTGATAACGTACGATGTAGATTGGATTGGATAAACTTTTATTTTTGGATAAACTTTTATTTTTTGGATAAACTTTTATTGTACGATGTAGAGCCTTTGTGAAAAATAATGAGCCAAAGTGGTTTCCTTCTGCTATTTATTAGCCCTGTAATACCGCTCTCGTAACACCAATTAAGGTCCACAATTCTGGATAAGTGATGACTACAATCTATTTTAGCTCGCAAGCGTCACAGCAACACCCAGACGCAAATCACTTGGGATCTTAAGTTTTGATGATAAGAAGAGCCAAAAGACCTGCCAGTGTTGTAGCATAAAGTTTGTCTTTCACGTATTGAGCAAGCTGCAAAGCCCTACCTTTCTGAGGACAAGCAGACATCAAGTCTGCTTTTTTTTTCATTTTGGGCTAGCTGTTCTTAAGCACAGCCAGCACACTGCAGCTTTGCCTTTCTGCTATAATGTGTCGTGTGGTTTCTGTGCGCTCTTTTTTTCTATGCATTATTTCGGTTAACCCCATGCGTGATTCGCGACTTCATTGCTGTGTATATGTCACTTCTTCCTTCTTCATCAGCATTGTGCGCTGTGTTTTTGCCATAGATCCTTACTTACCCCCTGGCCCGGTGTGTCATACTTCACAAGCTTCTCGGCTTCTGCCAACTCTAGCGATGTGTGCGTTCTCGGTGTTCTCTCTGTATTTGTTACAATTTATTTGTAAGGCGAGATGCATTTGTTGTCTACCTTTTTCATATTGTGCTTTTTATATTCTCAGACTCTACCTTGCCTTTGAATAAAACATTGCGGATACTCTGTCTCTTTGACTGAAATATACAATGATCACTTGTTCCAAAAGAACAAGTGATCAACAAGTGAACAAAAGAAGAAGAACAAGCGCGATGAATAAAATCGTAGTGAATTATCACTACCTGCATCTCTCTTTATTATAACTTAATCGAAATAAAAATAAAAATTCAAAATTTGCGCCAGTGAAACCGAAACAGGAAGCGCACGCCACTTGCTCTCACCAACCACCAGGTGTGCTAGGGCGATTGGGCCGCTGGGGTCTACGGGAGTGTCCACCCTTCACCTTTTTTTTATTTCTCTATGGACACACAGAGGAAGAGCGTCTAGAAAGTTCCCTCAGTATTACGAACCAACCAGCCCAAGTACTTCGAAGGCCAGAACAGCCGATTCTATACATGAGACCTGTGCTAGTTTTGTATTGATCCCTCAAGCCCTGCAAGTACTAATGCTTTTGCTATCAAAAAGTTAAGGTTCGATTACCATGACTTGAACTGATGTGAATATGCGTTACGTTTTTGCTCGGAACATTATTCGCAACAAATGACCTCTTGTAGGACGAAGCTCTACTTGCGCTTGTTTCACAAAAAGCGCAAAAATACACGACCACTTGCATCACCCCGGTGACGTACAGATGCACCTGCGCTCAACAAAAAGTATACAAACATGTACGCATATTACACAAGGCAACTTGACGGAAACTGCCTGTGCGGTTTTCTTTATGTACAAGCACCCATTCGTCGCACAGCCATTTAAGGCAGCTGTTCATACAAGCAGATAAATGTTTCACATAAAACAAATTTTTATCCTCGCCACTAGGTCTCAGCCGTTCTTTGCCCTCCACGCATCGTAAGCGAGTGTGTTAACCTTTATGCATGGATATAACTTGTTTATGTGCCAACCTGTGTCGTTTTTATGTATGCTTGTTATGCCAATGGGCTATCTTTCGAATTAAAAAAAACTCAGTTTCACCATCACGCTTGCTGAATATAAATATGTAAGGAGCACCTAAATGTGAAGTGGTTATTGTAACTATTTGTCTTAGAGTGGTCAAGTGCGTACATTAAGCCATTCTGAATATCTGAGTTAGCACATGTGCATTTAACTATGTTGACCATTTAGAACAGGTGCTTCTGAGAGATACTTCTGAGAGATACTTCTGAGAGAGGTGTAGTCAAATTGTACTGTTTCGCAATTTTTCTGTTCAACTTTATGACATTGTGTGCACTTTATTAAGAATTTTCACAGCATATTTTGTCTGCTGAGCAAGAATGAGTAGCCGGTGTCCAATAAAAGAACCGGCGCCTCTTGCTCATTATTCACTTCAAAAAAAAAGTTGTACCCGCAGTGCAAAAGAAGTGTAAACAGAAAAGAGTTTCTTTAGGGCGTTTTATAAACCTTATAAAGCTTATTTTCTGAAGCTTATAAAATGATCTCTAAGGAAAGAAGTAAGCAACCTATTGAGGTCCACTTACAGCAGAAAAAAACATAATAATCACAAAAACTTTATTTCTATCTCGATTTTTGAGAACAGCATGCTGAATCATCTCGTTCATCTATTCGGGTGCTCAGGAACGCTAGAAAGCAAATGGAAGGCCGAATGGTGAGCAGCGTTCTAAGAGAAGCCAAATCATTCGACAAAACTCTACGCTTACGCGTAGTATTTACTACTCCCAAAGCAACCCTTCTCCTATATTCCTGTTTTTATTACTAGTGCTGAACAACGGGCCTAAGCCCATACTTCTTCTCCCTTGTGAGGCCTAAAGAATTCGTCACTGAATCCGCGAGAGAAACCTTTCATAATACAAATATCAAGTGGCATTGAAGAGATAAAGGTTGCTCGGTTGTCTGCAAATATACACAATGAAGTGGCACATTGCACCTTACTATATTGTACCTGACTCGATAGAGTGTGTCCGCGTATAACCGCGGTGCTTTTCACCACGGCAGTTTCCCCCAAAAAATTTTGTTGCGCAACAATAAATTGTTGCTCAAACGACTAAGCTAGGAGCTTACCTCAGATTGATGTCCTCAGCCTTCCTGTTAATCCAGTCTATGGTCGGCTGGGTGGCACTTAACGAGTCTTGAACTATTTATACTGATCTTGCCATCATTTTGAGAGCTTCAAATTGCGTTTTTTTTTACAAATCATATATCCTACGTATTTGACGTAACGTTTCTAGTAACCTTTGTAGTGTTTAAAAAAAAGAGCACAGTACATTGCCAGCCACAATCGGCAAATGGCGGCAAATGAAAGGGCTGTGCATGTGGCATTGATCAATATTGAGGCTATTGGTGCAAACCACAATAGCCCGCACCTAGTATTTTCATTATCTGGTTCATAAGGAATGTGATGGTTATATAACACTGATGCGCCTACAAATCCTCTCGGTGGGAAGTTATTTTTTCGTCCAGTTTTTTGTCTTCACATTTACACTTCAATTATATCACATAACAATTCAATGCCTTCACTGGAATTATTGTGCGTTTATTCTCATTTATAAAAGCGAACATGTATGTCACGCGCGAACTGTGTCTGAGTTCTGGTCCAATCAAGCTGTGCTATTGACTGCACCAAAACCTGTCCTGCGTACTACAGATTCTCGCCAATATTGGCTGCTGGTGCCATTTTCATATCCAGGAACTATGCTTTTACCTCATTTTGTTGTATGTCCTAGACATGTCGCAAGGTGATTACTTGTTTAGCCACTGTTTTGTTTTGTTTTTTGGTATTGCCTAATGCAGCCGCACGAATAGCCGGTGTGTCGCTGCGAGCCCTACTGCATTGAACGTGCAGCCGACAGCTAACATACTAGTGCGATACAACAAATACAGCCATCTGGTTTCTGCGCGTTATCCGTAACATCCATTGGTGCGTACAGTAGCCGATGGCATGACAACCTGACTGTACTATTGGATGTCGGCGATAGGCCACCTTCTTTGAAACCAGTCGCCACAATATCAGAATTCAAATCAGATATGGTTTTATTTACATGTCCTTAGTAGTTGATTTTTTAAGAGTTTTTCCATTGACTGGTTTCATTTGTTGGATTGTTCCGAGTTTGTGCACACCAGTGCAATCTGATATATTTAGATACAAAAGCTTGCTTCACGTGACTACCATTTTTCACGTAGTTTGTGACCCCTTTTTGATAAGTTGAACAATGTTCGTGCCGCAAATTTTCTCTTAGGATTCAATAGCCAGCACAGTATCTTGGCGCGCACCTTTTTTTTATTAGTTTATGCAGATGTTCTGAATCGAAAGGTACCGAAAAAAGAGTACTAACAAAATGTGTTTTTGGTTCGTAAGATTCATTCAAGGGTCACTAAACGCGATAGAGTGCATTCGATCTTTCTATTCGTGTAAAGAATAGATGAAGGGTCATCTGTGTAACGCAATATCTCGTTGAGATTGCATGACATTTTAAAAATCGATGCGCGCATAACGCATTCGTCTCATGTACGTTTCACGCACTCTCATGCTTCGTTTGACAGTTATAGCCCGATTACTGAACATATTGGCATTTCTTCGAGCGTAAAAGCATCTTTTTCTACAAGCGTCAAGATTCACCATTCATTGCGTTATAGTCGGCATATAGATATGTATGTACTTATAATAAGTGCAACCATACAACAACGATGCTCAATTGAAAATCATGCCTTGTTGCGTTCTGTTCTACCGGAAAGCGAATGTGCCCGCGAGAATCGATGGCCATTGCCCAGATATGTTTCTTCCTGACGACCCTCCTTCAGCGCTTTCGCATTCTTCCTGTGGAACGTGAGACGTACAATATTTCACCATTCGGGTGATCCTTGAATCTAGCGGACACGAAGCTGTGATTTATTGCCCGGTCAGCTGGAAGTGAAAGCGATCGTTCACAATACGAATTCAACGCGTGCATGTAAAGACGTTGCTAAATATTTTTATAAACGTTACGGTATGTGGTTACAGTATGTGGAACAAGGCTTTTGTTCAGACATGATAGAAACTCGTTCTTTACAAAAAGTGTTGTCAGGACATGTTATTTCACATATTTCCAGTAAGCAGGTTGTTTTATTTCAACTAAAATAATTCGTATATAAAAGAGGTGCGACTCGAGGCACCAATGCACAAGAACGCAGCTCGTTTTTCTTAATGGGCCTTTTTCCAGTCCGAACATCACGCCAAGTGGAAATCACCGAAATCAAAAACTGGTGGCTCTTGGACTCCGAAATTTCTCTCCGCATTCCACTAGGCACTCTCTGAGGCCTGCTTTCGTGCCTCTCTTTGGGGAAACTATTTGCATGTTTGCGGCACCAGATGCCACGTAGTCCACACGTGCCGTCAAGTTTTGGCCACCAAAAAATTGGCAGATCCCACGTACACTGGGAATAGATAATATGCGAAGCACGAATGAGGAAACTTGATATAGCCACTCTAAAATCAGCTGAATATTACGAGGTGGAGGTGACTTATGCCATGCGTGACTTACGTGTTCATGATTGTCATATTCAGACGTATCGTTACCTCCATCATCTATTCACGTCACGTGATACCAAATTCAGTAAATGTGGGGCTGGCGAAACGGCCACGACCACGCAAGAGCGTGGTACGTTGTCATTTTCTTAAATGACTACGCTTGTCCGCATTATCATATTCGCACCAGTCATATATTTTCATAATCCATTGACGTAACGTAACGCCAAATTTGCTATTTGTAGAGGTTGAAAAAAACGGCCGCGAACGCATTCATTTAAGGACATCATCATACTCCGATGTAGCGTTGATGCACGTGCATGCTGGGCACAGCTACGCTGCGTTAGCAGAACGCGAGCACTCTATAGTCTGACACGTGGCGCGACCGGCAACACCAGCGTCCATCGGCGACGGCCCGACGGCAACAGGCGCGAAATGCTGAACATGCTCGCGCCCGATGCGTTACCCAGAAACACTGCATCTCCCTCTTTTCGTGACGGAGGGAAGCCGATCGCGCTGAAATGCGCATGACGTCAAAGCAACGCGGGCGCGCGCCTATATTGCAGGCCCGGCGTCTGGCGTGGCAACGCCGCGTGACGCGACGAAACGAACGCTAGTTAGCAACGCGCACCGCGTCTCGTCGAATTGTATTGGCGCCTTGACTGTGGTATGTAGTCATGTTCTCACATGACACGCATCTGATGACTATCATGTTTACCCTAGTCACATACCTTCGTCCTAAATTGACGTCACGTAATACAAAATTTGGCATATGTGGAGCTAGCGAAACGGACGCGAGCGCATCATGAATGTGGCACGTAGTCATGTTGTTACATGACACGCATGTCATGATTATCATGTTTGGATGTGTCTACCTGTGTTCTTCATTCACGTCGCGTGTACCGAGTTTGGTACATATGAAGCTAGCGAAACGGCCACGAGCGCATCATGAGCGTGGCATGTAGTCATGTCGTTACATGACACGCCTCTCATGATTATCGTGTTTGCGCCAGTCACATACCTTCGTCATCCATTTACATACCGTAATACCCTTTGGTATATATGACGCTAGCGAAATGGTCGCGAACGCATCATGAGCGTGGCATATAGTCATGTCGTTACATAAACGCACCCCGCCGCGGTGGTCTAGTGGCTAAGGTACTCGGCTGCTGACCCGCAGGTCGCGGGTTCGATTCCCGGCTGCGGCGGCTGCATTTCCGATGGAGGCGGAAATGTTGTAGGCCCGTGTACTCAGATTTGGGTGCACGTTAAAGAACCCAGGTGGTCAAAATTTCCGGAGCCCTCCACTACGGCGTCTCTCATAATCAAATCGTGGTTTTGGAATGTTAAACCCACAAATCAATTACAAAACGCATGTCATATTTCATGTTAGGGTCGGTCTCGTGTTCGGCATGCAATGATGTCGTACTATACCCGTTTTGCAATATTCCATGTGAACGAAATCACCCCAAGAGCTGCAGGACCATGAATTGTAAATCACGACATTCATGACATATATCGTGATTTTCATGTTACGACTAGTCTGTTCTGTTCTGTTCTGTTTTAACTGTTTTGCTGTGAAGAGGTTGAGGTGCCTATTTCCTCGGCTACTCCATATCACAAAGTTCTGCAGTGAAAAATAAAATAATAATACAGAACGTTACCCAAAAATTAAAAATACGGAAAAGAAAAAAAAACACATAATAGCACACTGAAACCAGTTCAAATAACATTCCAATACACAGTTTTCTTCACGCAGTTCACAGTCTTAAACTACTTACACGCACACCTTACTACTCTAGTGTCAGTATATACATGACTACATTTTACATAATACCCATCTCTGGCTGTCAGTCATAGGCGCTTGTCCAGTCCGGTCTCCACTAAAAAGTCTGTCAGGAAGATTATTGCCTTTTTCTGAGATGCATCTCAGGCCATGGTCCAAGTAGTTTCTTCATTGTGAGGGGCCGTCTGTCAAAACTTGCTAATTTGTTCTTTAATTTTTCTCTTTCATTCGCGTATTTAACGCACTCCAATAGAATATGGCGAACATTTTCTTCTGCATGACCACAATGGCATTCCGGTGAGTTGGATCGATGTATCTTGTGCAGGAAACTGTTTGTGTATGCTACTTCCAATCTAAGTCGGTGGATCAATGTCTCTAGCTGTCGTAGGAGGTCTATCGCTATGGAAAATTTTCTGTGTGGATCGACTTCATAAATTATCGTTTCCTTTGATTTAGGGCTCTCAAACCACTTCTCCATCGAACAATGGTTAGCTCCTTGCGATATAAAATGTCGAATATCCGCCCTAGACATAGGGATTGTGCAATCCCGTCCTTCCTTCAATGCTTTCTTCGCGAGACTATCAGCATCTTCATTTTCCTTTATTCCAATGTGGCTGGGTATCCATTGGAATACGATGTTGGGACCCTGCGATGACGCATATTCCACAGTTTCTGCGATACATTGTGCTATTTCACCATTTTTGTAAGGTGATCTCACATTTCTGATTAGCTGTAGAGCAGGTTTGCTATCAGTGCATATCACCCATTTTCGTGGCTCGGGATTCTCGCAGACAAGCTTAACTGCTTCAAAGATAGCCACCAATTCTGCTGTCGTCGATGAAGATTTGTGCGATAATTTGTACATCTTCTTTTTCTGCATAGTCAAATATGTTCTTCATACAGTCACGTTATGCCATACAAAGTTTGGTATTGATACCAATGTGGAAACGGCAGGAGGGATAAAAGTCGTGAACGGCTAGATAGATAGATAGATAAATAGATAGATAGATAGATAGATAGATAGATAGATAGATAGATAGATAGATAGATAGATAGATAGATACGCTCAATGTCGCCGAAGTTCACTGAAAAAGGCTTCGCGTTCAAAACCATGGCATGTGCAGTGCGCGTGCCTCCTCGAGGCGGGCGTGCATGCGCAGACTACCTGTACATTACTTGCCTAATGGCAGACAAGGCCTCCCCTAGAGAGGCCAGCGCCGTGATCGTTTTGACGTCACAGATAGGATGCGTAGCTGTGGAATACGGCATATTTGCTTTCGCACACCATCGCATCGTCCCTCATGGCTGCACCGGTTCCTAGTCATGACTTCACGATGCAAATTAGACACGGGTGCCACGGAACGAACCGATTGGTATTTTGCTCGCGAGTATTATCAGGTCTTACTGCGTCTTTAAACACTGAGATTCAATTGATTAATATGTGAAGTTTAATGTCCCCAAACCACCGTGTAATTATGATAGACGCCGTAGTGGAGGGCTCCGGAAATATCAACCACCTGGGGTTCTTTAACGTGCACCTAAATCTGAGCACACTGGCCTACAGCATTTTCACTTCATCGAAAATGGAGCCATCGCAGCCAGGATTCACTACCGTGACCTGCGGGTCAGCAGCCGAGTACCTTAGCCACTATACCACAGCAGCGTGGCAAGCACTGAGCTTTAAACAAAGGGAAGCAGCACGATGCGCACAGCAAAAGTGCACGAAATGCGGTGTTCTAGCAGACAAAGTCAATCCGGCATCCTATGTGTGAGGTCATCGCGTAGGAATGTTACCGCCACGGTATGTCCTCGAGGCCAATAGACCAAGTAGTCGAAGGGCATGTTTGTACATGTTATATGAAATGGTTAGCTCGCATTAAAACCTTAGTAATAATGTATGGGGTCACAACTCGTGAAACGAATATATGGTTAGGAGAGGCACGTGCTATCACTTTCAAACAACAAAAATGTAATGTTGCAACATTTGTTTTTGGTAAAATACGCACAGTAAATAAAAGAGGGGATCTGCTAAAGATTAAAGATCTTGTGTTCCAGGTAACGACTGTCCAACTCTTGTAGGTAGAGTGCACGGCTAAAAAATACCATGAAGTGAACAAACGAACAGCATTCTTGTCTTGGCGTTAGTTTTCACAGCGGCGTTCGAGCACACATTTCCGATGTTCCATCAAATGGTCAATAGTGGGGAAAAAGAAAGTCAAGGGAGTGGGGCTCCGGTTTCTAAGAAAGGATAAGCGCCGCATGCAGCTCGTGCTGAGAGCTGCCGAAGCCGAAGCGGGACAGGGGGGGGGAGGCGGGCTCCTGTGTCTAGGGAGGCGCGCTCCTGCTGCTGTTGCTATGAGAGAGGGTGATGAACGGATCCCGACGGACGCCTGACATGGCCCGACTAAGAAATGCATTCGCATTTAAAGGCCAACTACAACGAAATTTGGCACTCAGCGAAAAGTCAATATACAGATAATCTAGCTAGAGATAGTGCTGCCTGCCAAATGTCACCTTCGAAATACAAGTGCTTACGTTAGAAAAAATCTTGCAAACGACGGTGTTTTTGAGATCGAAACTAGAAAAAATTTCGGCATATCCCACGTACCTGGAATATACGTTATGCGAAGCACGCCGAGGAAAGCTGACCATGAAGCATTTTCATTGATTGGGTGACACGTCATGAAATTACGCTAAATATATGTTCAAATGTTGCACGCACAGACATATGTTGAAGAGTTGCAGATGTTTACATAACTAGTTGTTTGCCCTTGCACAACAATGTCAACTGCAACATGCGCATAGCAACACCAGAGGCTGATATGAACCGCCGATATGAAGCGCTGATGCTCGCAAAGATGCTGGCCCCGGACACTGCTACATAAATCAAGTTCAGCGCATGACAACTAATCACAACTGACGTTAAAATGCTTCATCGGCACC
>WOVY01009442.1:0-95000 GCA_013436015.1 Rhipicephalus annulatus
AAATTGTTGCTCAAACGACTAAGCTAGGAGCTTACCTCAGATTGATGTCCTCAGCCTTCCTGTTAATCCAGTCTATGGTCGGCTGGGTGGCACTTAACGAGTCTTGAACTATTTATACTGATCTTGCCATCATTTTGAGAGCTTCAAATTGCGTTTTTTTTACAAATCATATATCCTACGTATTTGACGTAACGTTTCTAGTAACCTTTGTAGTGTTTAAAAAAAGAGCACAGTACATTGCCAGCCACAATCGGCAAATGGCGGCAAATGAAAGGGCTGTGCATGTGGCATTGATCAATATTGAGGCTATTGGTGCAAACCACAATAGCCCGCACCTAGTATTTTCATTATCTGGTTCATAAGGAATGTGATGGTTATATAACACTGATGCGCCTACAAATCCTCTCGGTGGGAAGTTATTTTTTCGTCCAGTTTTTGTCTTCACATTTACACTTCAATTATATCACATAACAATTCAATGCCTTCACTGGAATTATTGTGCGTTTATTCTCATTTATAAAAGCGAACATGTATGTCACGCGCGAACTGTGTCTGAGTTCTGGTCCAATCAAGCTGTGCTATTGACTGCACCAAAACCTGTCCTGCGTACTACAGATTCTCGCCAATATTGGCTGCTGGTGCCATTTTCATATCCAGGAACTATGCTTTTACCTCATTTTGTTGTATGTCCTAGACATGTCGCAAGGTGATTACTTGTTTAGCCACTGTTTTGTTTTGTTTTTTGTATTGCCTAATGCAGCCGCACGAATAGCCGGTGTGTCGCTGCGAGCCCTACTGCATTGAACGTGCAGCCGACAGCTAACATACTAGTGCGATACAACAAATACAGCCATCTGGTTCTGCGCGTTATCCGTAACATCCATTGGTGCGTACAGTAGCCGATGGCATGACAACCTGACTGTACTATTGGATGTCGGCGATAGGCCACCTTCTTTGAAACCAGTCGCCACAATATCAGAATTCAAATCAGATATGGTTTTATTACATGTCCTTAGTAGTTGATTTTTTAAGAGTTTTTCCATTGACTGGTTTCATTTGTTGGATTGTTCCGAGTTTGTGCACACCAGTGCAATCTGATATATTTAGATACAAAAAGCTTGCTTCACGTGACTACCCATTTTTCACGTAGTTTGTGACCCTTTTTGATAAGTTGAACAATGTTCGTGCCGCAATTTTCTCTTAGGATTCAATAGCCAGCACAGTATCTTGGCGCGCACCTTTTTTTATTAGTTTATGCAGATGTTCTGAATCGAAAGGTACCGAAAAAAGAGTACTAACAAAATGTGTTTTTGGTTCGTAAGATTCATTCAAGGGTCACTAAACGCGATAGAGTGCATTCGATCTTTCTATTCGTGTAAAGAATAGATGAAGGGTCATCTGTGTAACGCAATATCTCGTTGAGATTGCATGACATTTTGAAAATCGATGCGCGCATAACGCATTCGTCTCATGTACGTTTCACGCACTCTCATGCTTCGTTTGACAGTTATAGCCCGATTACTGAACATATTGGCATTTCTTCGAGCGTAAAAGCATTTTTTCTACAAGCGTCAAGATTCACCATTCATTGCGTTATAGTCGGCATATAGATATGTATGTACTTATAATAAGTGCAACCATACAACAACGATGCTCAATTGAAAATCATGCCTTGTTGCGTTCTGTTCTACACCGAAAGCGAATGTGCCCGCGAGAATCGATGGCCATTGCCCAGATATGTTTCTTCCTGACGACCCTCCTTCAGCGCTTTCGCATTCTTCCTGTGGAACGTGAGACGTACAATATTTCACCATTCGGGGTGATCCTTGAATCTAGCGGACACGAAGCTGTGATTTATTGCCCGGTCAGCTGGAAGTGAAAGCGATCGTTCACAATACGAATTCAACGCGTGCATGTAAAGACGTTGCTAAATATTTTTATAAAACGTTACGGTATGTGGTTACAGTATGTGGAACAAGGCTTTTGTTCAGACATGATAGAAACTCGTTCTTTACAAAAAGTGTTGTCAGGACATGTTATTTCACATATTTCCAGTAAGCAGGTTGTTTTATTTCAACTAAAATAATTCGTATATAAAAGAGGTGCGACTCGAGGCACCAATGCACAAGAACGCAGCTCGTTTTTCTTAATGGGCCTTTTTCCAGTCCGAACATCACGCCAAGTGGAAAATCACACCGAAATCAAAACTGGTGGCTCTTGGACTCCGAAATTTCTCTCCGCATTCCACTAGGCACTCTCTGAGGCCTGCTTTTCGTGCCTCTCTTTGGGGAAACTATTTGCATGTTTGCGGCACCAGATGCCACGTAGTCCACACGTGCCGTCAAGTTTTGGCCACCAAAAAATTGGCAGATCCCACGTACACTGGGAATAGATAATATGCGAAGCACGAATGAGGAAACTTGATAAGCCACTCTAAAATCAGCTAATATTACGAGGTGGAGGTGACTTATGCCATGCGTGACTTACGTGTCATGATTGTCATATTCAGACGTATCGTTTACCTCCATCATCTATTCACGTCACGTGATACCAAATTCAGTAAATGTGGGGCTGGCGAAACGGCCACGACCACGCAAGAGCGTGGTACGTTGTCATTTTCTTAAATGACACGCTTGTCCGCATTATCATATTCGCACCAGTCATATATTTTCATAATCCATTGACGTAACTTAACGCCAAATTTGCTATTTGTAGAGTTGAAAAAACGGCCGCGAACGCATCATTAAGGGCATCATCATACTCCGATGTAGCGTTGATGCACGTGCATGCTGGGCACAGCTACGCTGCGTTAGCAGAACGCGAGCACTCTATAGTCTGACACGTGGCGCGACCGGCACCACCAGCGTCCATCGGCACGGCCCGACGGCAACAGGCGCGAAATGTGACATGCTCGCGCCGATGCGTTACCCAGAAAACACTGCATCTCCCTCTTTTCGTGACGGAGGGAAGCCGATCGCGCTGAAATGCGCATGCGTCAAAGCAACGCGGCGCGGCCGCGCCTATATTGCAGGCCCGGCGTCTGGCGTGGCAAACGCCGCGTGACGCGACGAAACGAACGCTAGTTAGCACGCGCACCGCGTCTCGTCGAATTGTATTGGCGCCTTGACTGTGGTATGTAGTCATGTTCTCACATGACACGCATCTGATGACTATCATGTTTACCCTAGTCACATACCTTCGTTCCTAAATTGACGTCACGTATACAAAATTTGGCATATGTGGAGCTAGCGAAACGGACGCGAGCGCATCATGAATGTGGCACGTAGTCATGTTGTTACATGACACGCATGTCATGATTATCATGTTTGGATGTGTCTACCTGTGTTCTTCATTCACGTCGCGTGTACCGAGTTTGGTACATATGAAGCTAGCGAAACGGCCACGAGCGCATCATGAGCGTGGCATGTAGTCATGTCGTTACATGACACGCCTCTCATGATTATCGTGTTTGCGCCAGTCACATACCTTCGTCATCCATTTACATACCGTAATACCCTTTGGTATATATGACGCTAGCGAAATGGTCGCGAACGCATCATGAGCGTGGCATATAGTCATGTCGTTACATAAACGCACCCCGCCGCGGTGGTCTAGTGGCTAAGGTACTCGGCTGCTGACCCGCAGGTCGCGGGTTCGATTCCCGGCTGCGGCGGCTGCATTTCCGATGGAGGCGGAAATGTTGTAGGCCCGTGTACTCAGATTTGGGTGCACGTTAAAGAACCCCAGGTGGTCAAAATTTCCGGAGCCCTCCACTACGGCGTCTCTCATAATCAAATCGTGGTTTTGGAATGTTAAACCCCACAAATCAATTACATAAACGCATGTCATATTTTCATGTTAGGGTCGGTCACTCGTGTTCGGCATGCAATGATGTCGTACTATACCCGTTTTGCAATATTCCATGTGAACGAAATCACCCCAAGAGCTGCAGGACCATGAATTGTAAATCACGACATTCATGACATATATCGTGATTTTCATGTTACGACTAGTCTGTTCTGTTCTGTTCTGTTTTAACTGTTTTGCTGTGAAGAGGTTGAGGTGCCTATTTCCTCGGCTACTCCATATCACAAAGTTCTGCAGTGAAAAATAAAATAATAATACAGAACGTTACCCAAAAATTAAAATACGGAAAAGAAAAAAAAACACATAATAGCACACTGAAACCAGTTCAAATAACATTCCAATACACAGTTTTTCTTCACGCAGTTCACAGTCTTAAACTACTTACACGCACACCTTACTACTCTAGTGTCAGTATATACATGACTACATTTTACATAATACCCATCTCTGGCTGTCAGTCATAGGCGCTTGTCCAGTCCGGTCTCCACTAAAAAGTCTGTCAGGAAGATTATTGCCTTTTTCTGAGATGCATCTCAGGCCATGGTCCAAGTAGTTTCTTCATTGTGAGGGGCCGTCTGTCAAAACTTGCTAATTTGTTCTTTAATTTTTCTCTTTCATTCGCTTATTTAACGCACTCCAATAGAATATGGCGAACATTTTCTTCTGCATGACCACAATGGCATTCCGGTGAGTTGGATCGATGTATCTTGTGCAGGAAACTGTTTGTGTATGCTACTTCCAATCTAAGTCGGTGGATCAATGTCTCTAGCTGTCGTAGGAGGTCTATCGCTATGGAAAATTTTCTGTGTGGATCGACTTCATAAATTATCGTTTCCTTTGATTTAGGGCTCTCAAAACCACTTCTCCATCGAACAATGGTTAGCTCCTTGCGATATAAAATGTCGAATATCCGCCCTAGACATAGGGATTGTGCAATCCCGTCCTTCCTTCAATGCTTTCTTCGCGAGACTATCAGCATCTTCATTTTCCTTTATTCCAATGTGGCTGGGTATCCATTGGAATACGATGTTGGGACCCCTGCGATGACGCATATTCCACAGTTTTCTGCGATACATTGTGCTATTTCACCATTTTTGTAAGGTGATCTCACATTTCTGATTAGCTGTAGAGCAGGTTTGCTATCAGTGCATATCACCCATTTTCGTGGCTCGGGATTCTCGCAGACAAGCTTAACTGCTTCAAAGATAGCCACCAATTCTGCTGTCGTCGATGAAGATTTGTGCGATAATTTGTACATCTTCTTTTTCTGCATAGTCAAATATGTTCTTCATACAGTCACGTTATGCCATACAAAGTTTGGTATTGATACCAATGTGGAAACGGCCAGGAGGGATAAAAGTCGTGAACGGCTAGATAGATAGATAGATAAATAGATAGATAGATAGATAGATAGATAGATAGATAGATAGATAGATAGATAGATAGATAGATAGATAGATAGATACGCTCAATGTCGCCGAAGTTCACTGAAAAAGGCTTCGCGTTCAAAACCATGGTCATGTGCAGTGCGCGTGCCTCCTCGAGGCGGGCGTGCATGCGCAGACTACCTGTACATTACTTGCCTAATGGCAGACAAGGCCTCCCCTAGAGAGGCCAGCGCCGTGATCGTTTTGACGTCACAGATAGGATGCGTAGCTGTGGAATACGGCATATTTGCTTTCGCACACCATCGCATCGTCCCTCATGGCTGCACCGGTTCCTAGTCATGACTTCACGATGCAAATTAGACACGGGTGCCACGGAACGAACCGATTGGTATTTTGCTCGCGAGTATTATCAGGTCTTACTTGCGTCTTTAAACACTGAGATTCAATTGATTAATATGTGAAGTTTAATGTCCCCAAACCACCGTGTAATTATGATAGACGCCGTAGTGGAGGGCTCCGGAAATATCAACCACCTGGGGTTCTTTAACGTGCACCTAAATCTGAGCACACTGGCCTACAGCATTTTCACTTCATCGAAAATGGAGCCATCGCAGCCAGGATTCACTACCGTGACCTGCGGGTCAGCAGCCGAGTACCTTAGCCACTATACCACAGCAGCGTGGCAAGCACTGAGCTTTAAAACAAAGGGAAGCAGCACGATGCGCACAGCAAAAGTGCACGAAATGCGGTGTTCTAGCAGACAAAGTCAATCCGGCATCCTATGTGTGAGGTCATCGCGTAGGAATGTTACCGCCACGGTATGTCCTCGAGGCCAATAGACCAAGTAGTCGAAGGGCATGTTTGTACATGTTATATGAAATTGGTTAGCTCGCATTAAAACCTTAGTAATAATGTATGGGGTCACAACTCGTGAAACGAATATATGGTTAGGAGAGGCACGTGCTATCACTTTCAAACAACAAAAATGTAATGTTGCAACATTTGTTTTTTGGTAAAATACGCACAGTAAATAAAAGAGGGGATCTGCTAAAGATTAAAGATCTTGTGTTCCAGGTAACGACTGTCCAACTCTTGTAGGTAGAGTGCACGGCTAAAAAATACCATGAAGTGAACAAAACGAACAGCATTCTTGTCTTGGCGTTAGTTTTTCACAGCGGCGTTTCGAGCACACATTTCCGGATGTTCCATCAAATGGTCAATAGTGGGGAAAAAGAAAGTCAAGGGAGTGGGGCTCCGGTTTCTAAGAAAGGATAAGCGCCGCATGCAGCTCGTGCTGAGAGCTGCCGAAGCCGAAGCGGGACATGGGGGGGGGAGGCGGGCTCCTGTGTCTAGGGAGGCGCGCTCCTGCTGCTGTTGCTATGAGAGAGGGTGATGAACGGATCCCGACGGACGCCTGACATGGCCCGACTAAGAAATGCATTCGCATTTAAAGGCCAACTACAACGAAATTTGGCACTCAGCGAAAAGTCAATATACAGATAATCTAGCTAGAGATAGTGCTGCCTGCCAAATGTCACCTTCGAAATACAAGTGCTTACGTTAGAAAAAATCTTGCAAACGACGGTGTTTTTGAGATCGAAACTAGAAAAAATTTCGGCATATCCCACGTACCTGGGAATATACGTTATGCGAAGCACGCCGAGGAAAGCTGACCATGAAGCATTTTCATTGATTGGGTGACACGTCATGAAATTACGCTAAATATATGTTCAAATGTTGCACGCACAGACATATGTTGAAGAGTTGCAGATGTTTACATAACTAGTTGTTTGCCCTTGCACAACAATGTCAACTGCAACATGCGCATAGCAACACCAGAGGCTGATATGAACCGCCGATATGAAGCGCTGATGCTCGCAAAGATGCTGGCCCCGGACACTGCTACATAAATCAAGTTCAGCGCATGACAACTAATCACAACTGACGTTAACCCGACGTGACGGCTGTATCAAAATAGTACTTATGTAATGTTTATAACATTGGGTAGGCAGCACTGCAACCACCAATAATGTTTCACGAAGATAAGCGTCTATGAAAAGTAGTTCCGAGACCTGGCGTAGCTCTGTGCTAAAATGCTTCATCGGCACCCAGAATGCTTGGGTTCGATTCCAGGTGCGACTCGACAGTTCGGCGCTGCCGACCTCAGGTATTTATCAACACTCGGGCGTTAAAATGACCACGTGTGTTCTCGTAGTTCCTGGGTAGATACCATGTTTTAATTACCTGTGGCACAAGCGCGCATACCAGCGGCACATGCCCGCCGGTGGGTATGTGCCCCTGTCTGGCGGGAAGTGACTGACGACGTAGGTGACGGGGTTGTGACATAATTTGTGTCTTGACAAGCGCGTCGTATTCATCAGACCGTCTTACCCTCTCATGCTAATTTTGGTTCACGCCAAGTAAATGGGGTGACCACGAGAGCACCAAAACCTAAGCAGCTGGATAGATAGATAGATAGATAGATAGATAGATAGATAGATAGATAGATAGATAGATAGATAGATAGATAGATAGATAGATAGATAGATAGATGCGCGCAGTTGCCCCAGTTCATCAAAGAACGCTTCGCATTTAAAAACGGCGCCATTACGGCTGATCGTAAGTGACGTAAACTACAGAAATATCATCTTCTCCACGCTCCTTTAACACGCACATTGCGGACGCGCCCCTTACCCCCATAATCAGAAAGGACTCGCTCGCTGGATTCCGTGCCTAGTGGTTGTGCCCTCACGATCTCCGATGTCAGCGTAGCTCTGGTCGATTGGGCTCGCCCTACGTCATCTCCTGACGCCGACCTGCGACGACAGTGTAGCTCTAACCGACTGGACATGCTCTACGCCATCTCCTGACGTCGACAAAAGCTCTCGCAAGTTGTGCCCCGTCCTCAGACTCGTCTGACTGTGTTTCCATATTTCCTATCTCTCCTATCCTCTCGACTTGTCGTCGCTCTTTCTGGCTTACCTCATCTCTCTTTCTCTCTCTCTGCACCTTTATTCGTATCCTTTTAATCCCTCCTCACCCCCACCCCTTGTGAGCTACTGCTGAGGTGTCGCACCCTGATGCAGACAGTTGCGGGGCTCACTTTTTTTCTTTGCCCTCTTCTAAACCTAAACGCTCCCCCCCTCCCCCATATTAAGAAACGCTGCTTGACTTGATCTTGACTTGCCACCGACTTCAATGCAGCACAAACGCGTTTCGAATGCTTTGTCTTTAGGGCGTGCCAAGATAGCTCAAACGCACAGACGCGTTGCGCACGCGCTGCATTGAAGGCCATTTCAAGTCAAGTTCAAGCAAGTAGCCTTTCTGAATATGGGGGTGACTGCGTGTATTTTTTCTATGTTAACTTGAGAAAGCTGGGTGAACATGCCTCTCATCGAACGCTGGTTCAGACTTCCCACTGGTGGGATTGCAGTGTCTGAACCCCGTATTCGGAAACACTGCTTCACTTGCCATCGACTTGCCATCGACTTGAGTGCAGCAACTCGACTTGCCATCGACTTGAGTGCAGCAGGAACGCGTTTCGAACGTGCTCTCTTTAGGCGGTCCCAAGGCAGAAAAAACACACAGACGTGTTTCAAACGCGCTAAATTGAAAGCGAATAACGATTCAGCGGCAGGGAGGATTGCTCACAAAAAGCAGCGCAGCGATGTTCTGCAGCAATCGTCATATCGGGTTTTGTCCGATTTGCCTGGACACATCGCTAGAGCTCCCCGTCGTCTGCTTGCTGGCAATTAGAGCACCAACTATAAATTAAATATGCGTCTGCTAGATTTTTCACTGTCGGTATTGTAACTTACTGTATATGCACTACGTATTTATGGCCATTTCCGCCCCAAGTAAAATATCGTTGCAGTTGGCTTTAAAAGTACTGGAAGGTTGGACGCAGGAAATTCTAACACAACAGGAAGTTCGCTCTTAACAAGAACATATATATCTTCTGGTGTGTTTACATTGATATGTCGAAATATTGCACTTTCACGAAGACAAATTTTTGATGCGACAAACCACTTTTGAAAAATTATACATTTCAGAGAATGTAAAAAAGTGTATTTTTATTAAGACAGCGCTTTTGAGGCTTCAAAAAATACTTCGCAAACGTGCTATCATATAATTGAGAACTAACAGACACGTGAACGATGGAACGTGAAGAGGATGTTATGATGGTAGTAACTGTAATGTATATGTAAGAAAGAACAGTGTCCAGGCTCATTGAACGCGTTATTCAAAGGTAGCCGGTTTAATCCCTGCTCGGCAAATGTTATTGTCGTTAATATTCCTTCCTTAACATTTACAATATAATTACTTCTGATAACAGTTCCTGTTCATTCCTGGTCAACATTATCTGTTAGTTATCAATATACAGCGTAACAAAAAAAAACAAAAAAGACAAGCTCCCAATTTACATTTCGTGCCTTCATGCTATCATCTCATATGCCCACTGGTAAAAATTAACCACTAGAATTACATAGCTTTCGCAGAATAACTTCTCCCACATATTACCGGGCAATAAACAAAAAAGTGGTTAGAGCGAAAGCGAAACAGATATTGCTGAAATTTTCTATAACCTAATAAGAAACGACATGCACGATACGTTAGGCATATTATTGTTATGACACAAATTAAAAATTAGTTTATGTAAACACTTGTGACCTTGCCGTAGTTGGAATATTTTTCTGAATCCCGAAAAATAGCAATATGGATACGAATAAACATTCAGACATTTTGCTGCTTAGGGGAGTGGATATATTAGATTGTACCAGACTGTTATTATGTTGGTTGTCTGACTGAAGACACATACCTAATATTGATACACTGGATATGAGTTTGGGAAGGCGCGGCTACGCAAGCCCACATCATGTAAGCTTCTGCTAAGTGGTACACATGTGCCTCTGTAACGATGTTATTTATATAGCAGAGGCTGTACATGGGCTGGCAGAAATGTCACTCTCTAAATTTCAGCTGTTCATTACGACGTGGAACCGCGTGATGCCTTAACCCTTCTGAAGGTTTGTTTTTTTTCCTACCAATTCTATTTAAAGCTATTGCCTAGAGTAGACGTGCAAAAATAATGGTAGATTCACGAGTATACATATCATGCGTTAACCAAGCTCCAGAATTAAATGTATTGTCATGATGAATATCAATTCTTCAGTATATATTTAGTTGCTTTACTTTTCATTTCATGTTTTGAATGCAGTGAAACGTGATTATTTGTATTAAGCGGATATTTTGTGCTTGCATCAAGTTGTAAGATGTGAATGCTGGTGGCAAACAAGAGCTCGCAATACTACAAGAAAGCGTCGCTGTACATACATATGTGTTATTCGAATAAATAGCAATAAAAATGTGACGGCGCATGATGTAACGGATTCACTCTTCTTAATCACGCATATAAATTTCCGGAATTTGCGAACAGCGCTAACCATAGCTCTTCCATCTTTAGCGATACCATCGGCATAGGTGCTGAAAGCCTCTGGATCTTCTGCTTTGCATGACAGCGGTGAACTTTTCATAGTTAAGCGCGCTGAATCGTCACAGTTATCAGCTATTACTGATACTGACGGCGATTGCGTCCACTACTGAGCCTCAGTGATAGCACGCCTTGACACAAGCTGGATTCAATTCCACCACGAAAGGCCCTGTGGACTGTTAGTCGTTGGGATTTGCGGCACTTGTGAACAGTTCCAATCATCGCTCATCTGTCGTTTAGCGATGCCATCGGCATTGGCGCTAAAGCTCTCTGGATCTCATCTTGTGAAGCACAGAACATATTGAACATCGGGAACATGTGGTTGTGCGGTAGATGGCTGCCTGCGATGACAGTCGCACATCCTAAAGAGAGCACAGGCACGGCGGGGCAGTGTGGTGTTCAGCGATTATATGAGGCAGCTCTAGCTGAAGGACGCCGGTAGCACAATTCATAAGAGCAGAATAATTCGACAAGAAGTCCAGGCCTAGGATAACGTCATAAGGGCAGTGGTCGAGCACAGCTAAAATGACAGATGTAGTGTGGTCCGTTATACCTAAGCGGGCAGTGCACGAACCGAGAACCATCGGCGTGCCGCCATCGGCCACAAGGAGCATTTGTGCAGCCGCTGGTATCAGAACTTTCTTTAAATGTGTGCGTAGGTTTGAACTCATGACCGAAATGCTTGCGCCGGTGTCTACAAGTGCTTGTACAAGTACGCCATCTACTTCAACGTCTACACTCTCTAAAAAAGGGGGAGCGAGAATGGAGAAACGGGCTTCGTTCCTCCTTCGGCGCACCGACTTCCTCCCTTTCGGGCGCTTTACCCGTAGCGCCCTCTCGCGGCAAGGACCAATGGAGCAACGTTCCTCCTTCAGCGATCAGGTTACTCCTCAATCACGAGGGTCTGTCGCGCGCGCATGCGCACGCCAAGCCTAGCCGGCCGCGGCCAGTCGCGAGCGATTGCTTTTACCTAAGATTCTTGTAAGCAATGCAGGAGTGGCGTTTTTTTGTTCTATTGGTGTAGAGTAAAAGCCTCTATTTTTCATCGTCAGGCACTCGCACGATGCTCCGCACACTTCCATGTGCATCTCGTGTATTTTCATACTACCAAATTGTCACGAATACAAAGAGCTCTGCTTCCCAAGCAGTCTTTCTTTATCGATTACCTTAGAGCGTACAAAAATAATGATTTTTTTCGGTGTCGACATACTTGGTAAGCCCACGCATTTTTAGTTTCGCACGGCACCAGCAGCACTCATGAATTCAACGAGGCGCGTAAAAAAGCATGACACTTAATTTTTCAACATTCTAGGAAACCTGATACCACTCTACAGTCCATGCGTGAAAGCACGATCATATACCATTGATAGAGTTATACATGCCACTACCGCCATATGGATGTTATTTGCAGTTTACCCCCATTCGAATACGGCCGCAGTGGCCGGAAGTCGAACCTGCGTCCTCCAGCATAGTCACACGACACACAATAAGGCTATGCTACCACGGCCAGTGAAAGCACAAAGGGAAACAGGCCGTGAAGTTTCACCGAGCGTTTATTCGCCAGACTAGGTTACAACCATCAGAAACGTTTTAAACATCATCATAACTAAACTTTTGTGAAAAGTAAACTAATGACGTCTGTAGGTTAAACCAAATTCTGAATTGCATTCGTTTTGAATTGCCCATGTCAGCACTGAGAAGTAGGAAGGAATTATGCACGGGTGCAGTATGCCTTTCTCGTCCATAATTCTCCTTTAGCGTGAGAAACTCAACACAAAATGCACTTCCAGTAACAGCTGTGTACAGCAAGTAAGTACTAACGGTCACTCACCTTTGTGAAGAGAGTATTTCGAATCCAGAGTAATAACCACCACAGCCACAGCGCTAGCAACAAGATTGTGGCACGCACTATGATTGCAAGTTGACACGCGAGGTGAATTGCGAGAGGCATCTGAAGCAGAAAAGTATGTTGGCACAACATTCTATAAAGTTGTAGTAAATTGGCGCACTGCAGCGATAGTTCCTCCACTCAAGTATTAAAGCTGCCGCGACGCCAACAGCCACTGTTATAGGTCACGAAAAAATAGCGTTGGATGCGAGATCATCGCTTATTTCTCTCGCAAGACCGGCGTTGTAACGTACATATACACTGCTAGGACGGTCGTTACCGCATCAAAAACATTGTCATTGAAAGGCTAGTGGTGTACTGTATCCATGGCTAACGGTCACACTTGTGGTACACACGTAAAAAATATAAGCAAACGTTAACACGAAACAAATAAACGAGGTCGACGTGACCACAGAACACCTACCACTACAGAGACAAAGTTTGGTCTGCATGCTGCGCCCTCTCTAAGTAACAAGAAGAAGAATAAAAAAAAACATGACCTCCGCAATGGCTAACGCGCGGCAAGTGTTTGTAATCTCGGAGGCTTCAAGAAAAAAAAAGTAACTGTGGGAGGGGTCGAGAGATGGCGCAGCGTTCGGAATGCCGTGGGCATTCTATGCATGGCTTAAGGGTATTGGCCTTCGTGAAAACCTTATAAGCTCTAGTTATTATTCCGTTCATTATTGTGCAGCCATTGAAAACTTACGTTTGTCTAAGCATCAGATACAATATATTTACGAGTGCGCATGTTGTGGTATTGATACAAAACGTAAAAAACGTGTAAGAAAACCTACTTGTAACTTGTGCCAGTATGGTCAGTCGAAATTCATCACTACATAAGCTGGTGCGCTTTCATAGTAGGGAGTGAGTGAACACGTCGAAGTGTGGGTCGTTGCTGTGAATGGTTGATTGTGCTCTTGTTGCGTACTTGTTAGCGTATATGTTAGCGTGCTTGTTGCGTACTATATGTGTAGTATGTGTCCATCTGTAGCTATATGCATAGCATCAGCACAGATTTGGCTTCCGGTGTCAGTGAGTAATCCTGAATGGGCTGAGGCGTAAACAATTCGCAAGGGAGCCGTGATAGAGGGTATGACAACGTACGTCGCGGCAGAAAACTTTTTTAGTATCATTCAGTCCCTCCAGATGGCGCCAGCTACCACCTACTTCACGGCTATGACGCTCTCACACCTCCAGCTACTTATATAACGTTGCACATCTATCTATCAAAGCTGCACTACTGAGTCGGAATGATTTCGCTATGATCGAGTGTACGGTTTGAAGTCACATCTCGTGACCTGCGGACCCGTAAACGCATGGATAGCGTCGCTACACTATGTGAATCTGCGAGAAATAAACACAGCAAGCCTAGCATGCCCTCTTCAGGTGAGGTCTCTGCAGTATCCGTGTGTTTTGGAGTGAACGTGGCTTCACTGACCGAACGAAACCTGCTTGCTCCGTCGTTCTCTTTCGCGATGTGCTCATCGCCACAGGTTCGTCTGCTTGTTTTTATAATCATTTTGTTCAATATCAAGCTCAGCGGGACCGTTTTTTGTAACTTTCAGTGCCGTGTACTCCTTATCGGTCGAGAATCGTTGCATTTGGTGAGCCTACTCGCTAAGCCCGGGGGCAGCTATGTTGATTTTCATAAGGAGGAACATGTTTCTCCGTGGATGAGGGAGCAACAATTCTTTATTTAAAGACGAACATTGGGGACATCACCGTTCCTCCCTAAATGGAGAGAACCTCTCCATTTTTTTAAGAGTGTTACACTTCGTCTGGTAAGAACGCAGAGAGGATTCGCTGCGGAAGTCGTCAATGCAGCACCACCTTCGGGGGCTGCATTTCTAAGTTTTCCGAGACGATGCGGCCGGAAGCCACGGGGGCGAGAAGCGCCGTGGCTGTGGCGTACGGGACGATGGTTGACGTATTTTCGGCGAACAAGACTGGTGTCCACGTGGTGAAGGCGAGTGGCTGTACAAAGTGTTCCGACAATGGTCAACTGCATGGAACAGGTGAAAAGGTGTGGGTGGTACAACCGAAACGGGTCATATTGGTAATTGCACGAGGTGCCGAGGACCCTGTGTTGTGGCAGTAACGAGCAATATGTCCAACGTGGTGGCAGTTGAAACATATAGGGCAGTCATCTGCAGTTCGCCACTCAGCTGGTTGGCGAGTACGTGGAGAAAACCGTTGGTCGGAGGAGGGCATCGCGAAAGGGCGTTTGCTGACTCTGGGGGTGGTGACATGGCACACGGAATGCACTCCGATGTTTTCAAGCTCTTGGCGCACGATGGCTTGAACAAGAGGAACAGTAACAGGAGTGGTATCGGTACTGCGCGAATTGAACGCTGAGGGCCAAATCGCTTCCAGTTCGCGACGAATAATGCGTGTCAGGTCTCTCGGCGGTGATGGTCATTATGGTGCGGACTGGTCTTCGCAAGTCCATGTTGCAGTGGTGTTTGGAAGTCGGGCAAATGTTTGCAGAATGCGGCGACTTTTTACTTGCTCAAACTGACGACACTCTTTGATGATCGCGTCCACGGTGGAACAGCCCTTGCACAGCAGGAGATTGAGCGCGTCGTCGGCGATCCCTTTGAGGACATGCCCTACTTTGTCACCTTCTGTCATGTCGCTTTCGGCCTTTCGGCAGAGGGCCAGCACGTCTTGAATGTATGCGAGGCATGATTCAGTTGGTGATTGGGCACCGCACGACAATTCCTTTTTGGCGGCGATCTTACGACTGGCGGTTTTGCCACACAGCTCTCGCATCTTTTCGTTGCATTGGTCTCAGCTTGTGAGTTCTTCTTCGCTGTTTTCATACCACACCTTCGCCGTGCCTCTCAAGTAAAACAAGTAAAACAGCGCATTAGTCAACTGAAGTGTGGGATCCCATATGTTAGGCACACTCACTCCTTGTTCGAACATGGCCAACTACTCGTCATTGTCGACGCCATCGGTCCCAGAGATTGTACCGGGATCCTTAAGTGGCATGAAAACGTATGGTTGTGACGCCGTGGTCGTCGTAGACACTGACGTTGACGCGGAGGGCTCAGCATTGGCTATGGCTGGAAAACCGATGCGGCGTCTGCAGCGGAGCTCCGTTGCCTGGTGGTTACCCAGCACCTCTCACCAATACGTTACTGGGTCGGTGACTTTTTCACAAATCATATTTTCACAAATTACTGTTGGCCCTATTTTCTATAGTAAATTTTTTTAAGTAGAGCAAATTCATTCTTAAGTAATGAATTCTGGTCGGTCAGTGCCGCTTTGCATAGAAAGTGAACAGAACATTCGGACAAAAAAAAAACGAGAAAGAAAACTGCTGAGCCAATCATTGCTTTTATGGTGGATGACCTGCGAAAGTTGGTAGCATATGTTGTAAAGGTGGCACATTGTTTTGATGAAGGTTACACAAAAACTCAGTATTTTTGTGAAAGGGGCACAACGTCAATTTCATATCTGATGTAAGCTCTTTTAAATAAAACACAGCAGAGTTGGTTTGTAAGTGTTCACTTTACTTGACTAGGCATGCAGACAATGTACACAATAATTTTTGATATGTCGATTTTCTTCTTAATGTTGAGAGATTAGTGGTATTCCACCCTGGCCGAGGATCCACATGCACAAAGTAAACACAGCACGACGAAAGCAAAATATATTTTTAAGCTAATTTTTAAGCTCCCCTGTTTCGGCTCCCGCATATGTGCTTTGTCCACAATAGAGCTTGAACAGCAAGTTCGCCTATATATGTATAAGGTTGTCTGCCCCACCATAGTTGTCTAATGGTTATGACAGTGGACTGTTATCCTGAAGGTCGCAGGATCAAATGGCTGCTATGGTGGCTGCATTTTCGATGGAGGCGAAATGTTCGCGGCACGTTCACCTATAATTAGGCACACATTGAAAACTTTTGGTTATAAAAATTTTTGGAAACCTCCACTACTGCGTCTTTCACATATTATTGTGGTTTTCGAACGTTGAAGCCCAGATAATATAAATATTATTACTATAGGGTCGTCTAATTTTATGTTTGAAGTGACACGCATACACTGGTGGATTAACGTGTGCGCAGTAGTTTCAACAAACAAAGATTCTATATGAAGTCATGCTCTCTTTTGTGACAATGACAGGAGCATCCTCACGCTTGACCACAGGGTATGGGGGTACAACTTATTTGGCAAAGGCACTTGACGACCTCTTTTTGTTTTAGGTGTGAAGTTCCTTAGGGCATAGCCTTGTCCCGCGTCCATCACGCCAAACTAAACGAAAACCGATACTGAACACCTGCACAACGAAAAGAGAAAGCATGTGTGCAAAAAAACTCCCTTTAGGTGTACATAACCAAGTATATGACAGCACAATACATGACCCCGTGCGCCATTCGTCAGTCTGTTCATCTATGCATTCGTCCGTCCATCTGTGCATCCATGCCTCAGGTCCTGTGTCCATCTGTTCATGTGCTTATCTGTCCATTCATCCTTCATACTAGTCAGTCACTTCAACGTAGAGAATATAGACCTTGGGTCCTTGCCTCATCCACTCATCATTCACTTTGCTGGCATGCATGACATGTGTTATTCTTTTTTTTCACGGTATTAAATGTGCCCGCCTACCCTCTTCATGAAAATATACGAATTGCTCTACATTCTTCATTGTTAACAAAACTCCTTTTTGAGAGCTGAAACGTCTTTTTAAGATTATATATTCACCGTAGTCACTACTGTGTTTTTTTGTCCCTCACTTTCTTGTTATGTTTGCGTTACAATGTCTAGTCTTTTTGAGTGATCTCTCACAGTTTTATCTTTGCGCACCATGTAACTTTTTCGCCACAGAATGCATCATCTTGTAAGGGTTGCAAATGTGCTCCGAAGTTTTTCACAATTTCAAGGAGGCGTTTGAGCATATTGCACGTTTTCGCCACATTCCTCCTGCCCTACCGCTTTGGTTGACAAGTGGTGAGTAAGTGGGCTTACCTATTTTGTGAGCAATTTACGTTGGTGTTTGGTGCCCGTGAGGTGCCTGCTTGATTTTAAGTGGACCTGTAGTGAGCAGTATGGCATGCCCAAATGATACGCACATACGTTTTTTTTTTCTTGGTCGACAATGATTTTAAATTTTTAGCCCGTACCACGTATATCGAACCCGCATATTGCGAATGTTGCGTAAAGCGAATAGTTGGAATATTATTTTGAACATAATTCCGCTAAATGAAATATTTTATTCATACATTTTCCTACACATACATCCTGTGATCCCCCTCAGATTCGGTAGCCAACCAGGAGTATTTGTGACTGAAATCACCGCCATCTGATCCTTCATTGTTCATTCGCTCCTGTCCTTCACATTTGATATATCTAGGTTTGAATGTAGTATCAAAAATCATACTATATTAAACGTTCTATCATGTGAACTGTGAGCGTCAGTGTCGTATCAGCATTAAGCCTTATTAGTCAAAGACACCAAAAGTATATCAGGTGGTATCTTACTCTTCGAAGAGTGAGGCTTTCTAAACTGTTAGTAATATTCGATCATACGTCACCACAGAGACAGAGCAGTTTTGCATACCTGGTCTCAAAATTGGGAGATATATCATTGTGACGTAGAGAGCGCTCGTGACTTTATCGGAGTAGCACGTCATACAGTCAAGAGTGCACGCACCTTTTCACTCATAGTATGGTTGAGTTCAGAGAACCTGTGAAATTTAGCACCTGCGCTGGACGGTTTCAGAATTCTTTATTTGCCCTTGGGGAAATTGCGCATCATGTTATGTTGATACGATCAATAAAGAAGGGAGAAACGTGCCTGCGGGGCCCTTTTTCTTTTGTTCCTGCTCTCAGATTAAGTGTGGCACGCGTATCATTTCCTTTGCGACATATAAGCGCTACCACGATCGATTCATACGGTAGCAGGAGAGGACGTATGCGACACTCTTGAAGAAGTAACTCGCAATTAGTAATTGCGGAGTTTTCGAATTCATGGGAACTTGAGAGGTAATGTCAGGCATAAACATAACGGAGAAAACGTAATGGTGCTCGCGTGCGGGATGCCCGAGGCAGTTCTTTTTGAATGAAACCACCGTCGCGTGTGTGAATTAATTCGGCGGTAAGGTCTTTTTATGAATGACAGGTGTTTGATGGCCTTGCTTGCAATACCGCGTTAAAGTTCCTCAAAAATAGAAGCACTCAAATTTAAGTATTCGTCGAGCGTAACACCGGAGGTATGAAGCCCTTAGAAAATGTGTTGCATTTGAGTGTATTTGTTCTTACTTTTTGTTGATCGATGCCTTCGAAGTTGGTATGTGTCATTGGTCTTTTGTGCAACTATCTTGTTATTCCTTTTTTGCTTCTTCTTGTTTCCTCTGTATTTATTTATCTCGTTTTCTTTATTGTCTATTTACTTCTCCAAAAGGACAGGAATTCTTGTTTCTGTTATCATCTTTCCAAATTTTTATATGCTTTGCAATACTCCCGCTCTGCCTCCTCATTTTGACATACCTTCTCTGTATCACTTCGCTGTTTTACTCCCATGTTAGAGAGACTATTCAAGGATATGGTATGCTCTGTAAACGTGCCTTGACTGCTGAGTGGTGCATCGTCTGCGCTGCACTTAGAGTTTGCAAATGCCTGCACTTTATAATAGTGTTAATGCTCGATCAGCTATAGATTACGTTTGTCAGTCGCTTCGCTGATTTCGTTTCCCAAATTGAAAAAAAAGAAAAAAATGGCAATCCCACGTACCTTCGGAACCGATTTTATGCGAAGCTTGCGCATGCAAGCTGATGGTGTTGTAGTCTTTTATTCACTCAACCGTTTCAAGGTTACGCTAAAGATAAGTATAAACGCACGCACAGGTATACGTTAAACACCCTGTTGCGACTGGTCTTTAGAGCACCAGTGTCTGTGGTATAGTATAGTGAAGTGTTGGTGTCTGTGAAGTGTGGTGGCACCGTGGTGTTATCTACAACGTGCTTGAAGGCGACGGCAGTGGTGCTTATCGACTGAGTGGCGGAAAGACGATGATGACGTGGGCGCAAAACGTCACGCATGAAACTGCGGTCCACCAAAAGGAAGAGGAAGTTTGCGCGAAAGGTTGCGCTGCAGCCAATGCAGGGTGTTTGTTCGGACTGCGTTCGTGCCTGCGCCTGCGTTCCTTGTTCCATCCTCAGGGTTGCGGTCAAGTAGCCGGCGGTTACTTTTATTTTATTAGATCTACCTCTTGTACCGCAACTGTTTTAGTGCATTGATAAGTCTAACTTCTTCTTATTTCATATCTGTTTCTTCTCCGGGCCAGAGGCCTGCCCTCTGGTCAGCCTCTGTTCCCCCTCAAAATCTTCCCCTGGAGTTGTTTCTCCGCAATGGAACCCGTAGCGTTCCTGTCGCTTTGGTGCCGACCACCGGTGGGTTCATCCGCATGAAAAATCCCTAGACAATCCAAACAGAACTTCGTGTGATCACTCCCCACTCTCTACTGATAACAAAGGTTCGTCAGTTTGAACGCGGGGGGATACTATGCTGCTCACCAGACAAGGCCTGCATCCAAGACCTTCTGAAGTGCACTACTTTTGCATCACATCCGGTGAGCTCTTTTATCCCACCTCATCTAGCTTGCTGCAAAGGATTGGTTCGGGGGGTAGACGCAAGTCTAAGCCCAGCAGAAGTCTTGGACATCTTTTCCCCAGCAGGTGTTATTTCTGTTTACCGCTGTACCAAACAGGAAAACCAACAGAAAGTTCCCACTGAAACTGTAATTGCCACATTCGCTGGTACAGATCGCCCTTCGGAGATCAAGGCATGGCCGCTTATCTATAAGGTCCATGCTTTGGCTGCCCGTTCGCTGCAATGTGCTAATTGTTGTCGCTTTTGGACACAGTACTAAAGGTTGTCGTTCGAAGACTCGATGCCGCAAATGCGGGCCCATATACGGGGCTGGTCATAGTATTGCTGAGTGTCAATCAGACAATAAGACATGCTGTTTGTGCAAGGCAAATCACGCTGCACACGATGCTAACTGCCCTGCAAGATCAAAGGAACTTCAGGTGATTGAAATCATTGAAAGGAGACGATGCTCTCGTAGAGAAGCAATTGCAGAAATTCAAAGCAGGAATCAGGGTTATGCGGCATAGCAGCTCGTCCACCTCTTTCTATGGATGCATCACTTTCTCAGTCCATTTCTGCTATGGTAGAAAAGGCCGTAGAAAAAGTGTTAGAAAACTTTTACTCAATCTGTCCGACTCACTCAATAATATTATGAATTCACAGATGTCGGGCGCATCTGATCGGATAAGTAGGCGTATCCAACCTCCTAGTGCCTCAATTAAAAAACCTGCCGAACATCAGTCAGATGTCTCTATCGATAATGAGGCAATGCCTTCCAGATCTAACACAACTGAGCAGGAACATATATCTGATTCAGATTTAATAAGTAATCGGGATGTAGGTATGGATGCTCGCCTTTTGAAACGCACCAGATCACCCACTAGCAAACTTAATAATTCTTCTCATCCAAAAACAAAAAAGTGTGTGAAGGAACCTAGGACTAATGCGGACTTCCTAAAAGATAGTATCTTAGATCAAGCAGTTGCTACTGCTTGCTTATCATCATAGGGTGCCTTAGAGTACTTCAGTGGAACTACCGTTCAATTCTCTCTGCAACTACAGACTTATTATACCTAATTTCTCAACAATCTCCAGATGTCATAATTTTACAAGAAACTTGGCTGTCTGCTAATCAAAACTTTTATCTAAAAAACTATCAGTGCTTTCGACTGGACCGAGACTCACGTGGTGGAGGATTAATGTTTTTCATTTCATCCAAAATTTGTCATAAAGCACACTTATTTTACCAACAATTATCACACGATTATGAAGTATTGGTTCTAGAAATTCACTTTCCCGGATGCGCGCCACTATCTATAGTCAACAGCTACTTTCCGGCTGGAATACAAGATGAAAGAGCCCTTGACGTGACTGTGAGTTTTTGCAGAAAGAGTATACTATTTGCGGGAGACTTCAATTCCTCTCATGTTTCATGGGGATTCCGCACTGATTCATCAGAAAACGGTTGTGGGACTGGACTAATCGGAGTAACCTTATTTGTTGGAACTCCAGAGTTCCGACATTCGTTCGATGTAATTCGAGGTCCATCTTAGATTTTACATTTGCTAGCTGAAGTGTGACAATATCGTCTTGAACTGTTCTTCATACCGCTACAAGTAGTGATCACTGCCCCCTGGTATTCAGCATAGGAAGTCAGCATTCCTTGTTAGACAAGGAGAGCAGAAAGATGGGTCTTAAAATTAATCTGCAGAATACGAAAGTAATGTACAACAACCTCGGAAAGGAGCAGCGCTTCGAGATAGGTAATAGTACACTTGAAGTTGTAAAAGACTATGTCAACTTAGGGCAGGTAATAACCGCAGAGCCTAACCACGAGATTGAAGTAACTAGAAGAATAGGAATGGGGTGGAGCACATTCGGCAAGCACTCTCAAATTATGACAGGTAGATTGCCACTATCCCTCAAGAGGAATGTATATAACAGCTGTATCTCGCCGGTACTTAGCTACGGAGCAGAAACCTGGAGACTTACAAAGAGGGTTCAGCTTAAATTGAGGACGACGCAGCGAGCAATGGAAAGAAAAATGGTAGGTGTAACCTTAAGAGACAATAAGAGAGCAGAGTGGATTAGGGGACAAACGGGGGTTAAGGATATTATAGTTGAAATAAAGAAGATAAAATAGACATGGGCTGGGCATGTAGCGCGTAGACAGGTTAACCGCTGGTCATTAAGGGTAACTAACTGGATTTCCAGGGAAGGGAAGCGGGCTAGGGGGAGACAGAAGGTTAGGTGGGCAGATGAGATTAAAAAGTTTGCGGGTATAAATTGGCAGCAGCAAGCACAGGACCGTGTTAACTGGCGGAACATGGGAGAGGCTTTTGTCCTGCAGTGGACGTAGTCAGGCTGATGATGATGATGATGATGCTGATGATGATGATGATGATGATGATGATTTCTTTAGTGACGGTAGATCGCCAGGTGCAAAGTTTTGTATATTACTCTAAGTTTAAAAAGAACTTACAGTCAACGCTGTCTTCCTTGCCCAGTATGGAAGCAAATATGAAAGCTATGAGCCTTTGTTCCGCCCTAAATTGTACAATCAAAAATTCACAGTTCACTATATTTTCAACAAAGGAAAAATTCATATCTGCCTGGTGGAATGTGGATTGCGCCAGAGATTATAGACACCGCAACGCTGCATGGAAAAAACTCCTTACCAACCAATGTCCGACTAATTGGAGAAATTATTTATTTGCTAGAGCTACCTTTAAGAGAACAGTTTCAATAGCGAAAGACGATTATGAAGAAAAACGGTACAGCTATCTATTCAAGAGCGGCAACAAGAAAGCTCTATTCAGATTTCTCCGTAATCGTAAGCTATTACAGCACACGTAAATATTGACTCAGTTATTTTTTCTCCAACTGAGTTGGAAGATACATTAACTGAAATTGCATTAGGATTGGAGAAGAGATTTACATCACAAATCAAAATAAAGTGTGCAAAACCGTCATTCGGAAATCATTTTATTGAAGTAAGTAGGGATGAACTTGCGCACGTCGTTCGTATTCTGCCAAACACAGGTCCTGGACCAGATGGCGTCACTTCAGAAATGTTAAAAATATTATTCGACATCTCTCCTGAAGACCTCCTTAACGTTGTCAACTATTCACTTGAAAATAGTTGGATACCTCCTGACTGGAGACTTGCAAAAATAATACCGCTTCTTAAAAAACAGGGACTAGGAATGCAGATAGATAACATTAGGCCAATCGCTTTAACATCACACGTAGTTAAGTTAATAGAAAGAATACTTTACATTAGAGTTACGAAGTTGATAACAGATAATGCAATACTTAGTGCGTGCCAGATTTGATTTAGACCAGGTTACTCTATATGGCGGGCGCATGTTGGTTTAGAGGCTCGTATAAAGCTTGCTCTGCACAGACGACAATATGCGGCCCTAGTAACCCTTGATTTAGCCAAGGCATATGACAGTGTTGAACACTCTATTCTTATCAATGTCCTAAAAGAGCTTACGTTCCCGCAGTACATAACAAATTGGATATACGAATTTTTAAAAGACAGAAAATTTTATTGCTTTCAACGAGGTGTTTCCACGCCGAAGTATAGCCAAACGAGAGGTGTTCCTCAAGGCTCTGTTCTATCGCCTGTGCTATTTAACATTTTGTTAATTTCAATACCTCTGAGTAATAAGGTACAAGTATATGTATATGCAGACGATATCGCGTTCTTTGCATCTGACAGCGATATTTATTTACTACATTGGACTTTACAGTGTTATTTGGCAACATTGGAAACCTGGTTTCAGAAAATTCATATGAACCTGAACGTACCTAAAGTGCTATTATAGTTTTTCCATTGGACGCACCAGTTACTATTTCTCTTCAGTACCATCAAGAAATAATTCCCCAGGTTAACTGCATTAAATATTTGGGTGTACTTTACGATCAAAAAGTGAGCTGGCGTGACCACATTGAATATATTAAAATTAAGGCTACACGCGCTGTTGGAATGATAGGTAGGCTTGGCCACCTCCGTTGCGGTCTTCGCAGAGATACGCTGATTATGATTTATCGCATGTACGTTCGTCCGATTCTTGGATTCGGATGTGTACTATTCTCTGGTGGATCAGGATACAAAATAAACCCCCTGATTATCTTAGAGCGGGAAGCTCTACGTAGTTGTTTAGGTGTGCCCAACTTCACAGCTAACAATGTTTTGTATCAAGAAGCTCGGATACCCACCCTTGCTTGCAGATTTCGTATTTTAACAGTGAAAACCTATTTAAAATTTTCTGAGTTCACTGGAAGAAGGCGACAGTTTGTATTCTTTGCCGAGCCTGGTGTCTTTCTCAATGAGCATTGGTCCCGTGTATATAAACCCCAAGTGCTATTTGTTCAAACAGTTCTAGATGCTTTAAATGTTAATATATTCGAGATCACACCATCTGTCAAACCAATCGGACAAGTGCAAATAAAATTTGACGATATCTTCCTCATGAACGCTAAACACTTGCCCTCTAAATATTTGATTGGTTTATTAGAACAACACCTGTCTCAATTAGGTACTAATATAGTAATTGCAACAGATGCATCTATGAGTGGCGAGAAGGCAGGTGTGGGTATTTTTTCTCTCTCATTATTCTGGTCATTTTCATTACGCCTCCCAGATTATACACCAATATTTGAAGCGGAATCAATGGCCGTTATACTAGCTATTCGTAAACTGCCTGCGACTCATTCGACAGCTGTGATAGTGTCCGACTCGTATTCCGTGTGTTCATTTTTATCGTCGTCGTCGACATCAGCAGTACTAGAAACATTTAAATCATTAATCCCAGCAAACAATCGTCTAGTGCGAATGATATGGGTGCCAGGCTATCGTAGTATATTTAAACAAGATGGCTGACACACTTGTGCGAACATCTCTTGATCTTCCGATTGTGCCAATCATGCCTCCTACAGCCTATGTAACAGCAGCGAGGTTTAGAAAACTTTCCCTTCTTGAAGACTCATCAAAAATCATGATACTAAATCCAGATTTCTCGCACCTGCACTTCACATGGAATAATAAATGGTGTCCCACGCGTAAATTGGAAGTCTTGATAACAAAATTACGTTGCGTGTACCACCTCTTAATTTCTACTTAAACAGGTCTGGTCTGGTCTGGTGCCATCCCCTCTGTGCTCAAGCTGTAACGAACCTGAACATATCGACCATTTTCTTATCACATGTCACCGATTCAAAAATCAAAGAAAAAATTGCTTCGAAATTTTATTCAAAAAACTAGGAATATCACTTATTACTCGCAATATTTTATCTTTGGGGGCCACTTCATTGGGACACAGCGACAGGAACATCTGCGGGGCTCTCTGCGAATTTATATATAACACAAGAAGATTGCTTTGCTGAGTCAGCGATCAGCTCTCGAATTTCACTAGCCACACTACCACTTATTATTTAGCTGATACACTGCAATGATTCAACTCTCAGGAGAATTTCAAATAACAATTTCACCTGAGATATTCAACAAATTCTATTATTCCCCCCCCTTTTTTTTCTTTTTTTACATTGCGCCAAAGTAATTTCACAGTCAAAACACAGTAATTATATTCTCCTAGTCTAGAAAATCTAAAGGTATTGACTTGCATTAACCACCGGCTTCTTGGCCAATCCCGTTTAGTGGGTAAGAGCCACAAAAGAAAGGAAAAGCGAGCAAGCAAGCCAATGCACGAGAGGGAAGAAGAGGAAGACGAGTCGGGGGAAGAACGAGATCGGGCTGGCTGGAGGGCAGATCCTGGGTGTCGCGCGACTGCGGTGTCGGGTTTCGGACCCGACCGCGTGAAGTCAGGCAAGGCCAGGACGCTCCAGCTGCCCACGGTGTACTCGGAGGTACGCAGCCTTCCAGAGTTCCAGCCGTAACTGTTCAAGGTCACGTCCCAGGTGTCTGGGCTTCGACTCCGGTCCCAAACCACCCGTGAAGGCTGGAACCTTCCGGGTTGTGATAATGTCCTCAAAATGAGCCAACATCGGCAAGCGGCCGCAGTTCTTGCTAAGGCAAGGACTACCTCGTCTTTCACCAAGCGTCGCCGTGCTGGTCAGCGCGCAACTCCAGCTGCTGAGACGTCGCCAGCGTCCGCCGCCTCAACCCACCAAGCTACCGCTACATCAATGCCACCGGGGACTGTTGATTTTTATAAACATTATAGCTGGACAACTTGTAGTACATGTTTTTATTTGCCAGCTTAGACTGGGTGTCTGTACATTGAACTTCATCTCTTTTTCTCTTAATTATGCTCAAAGTTTCTACTTTTCTTTTCTTTAAACTGCTTCGTCATTTCTTGGCTCTGAGGCTTTCTCTCCGAGCAACAAGTTACTCAACCGTAAACCTGCTTTACAAATTGGTGTCCGCGACAGTGGCCAAGTCTGGTGATGTGAGTGGTGCGAGCGCCTTCTGCAGCTGGCTTTATTAATATTGGCAGGTCATTAGCTGGTATGGAAAGATCCACATCATAAATGACGCCTACAGTGCCATTGCAACCTGTAGCAATCACTGGCTGAACTTTCGCGTAGCTGATTTCTTTATGTGCCGAAGGCTTTGCAGCGCGCTACGGTACATAACGTCTACAGCACGGACATTCTTCCATGCATTGATCCTGACGTCTTTGATCTCATTGGGCGTGGTTTCCTCGAGAAGCACAGAAAGAACTTGTCTGCTGAGGAGGCGCAAGTTAGACGCGGGGTCTTCGGGCAAGAAGAGCATGGTGTGCGGCCACCACTGTGGGTGCAGTCTTAACGGTGGAAACACTTGCCAACGCTGCCGTCCGCAGCTTTCTTCGTTTTTTAGCTCAATTCATTACGACCGTGAAGTCATCATCCGATGACTCAAAGCCATCCAAGTACAAATCGGTTGTCTTGCTGTCCGTGTCGCTCGACGCGTTGCCACGTTTACTGGACGACGAAGCCCGGCATGACGGTTGCCCGCCAGGCACATTCTTAGATGTGTCCTGAAGCATCACCGCAAAAGAAGGAGCGGCAGCTTCCAGTATTTGCAAAAAAGCAAATTGAAAAGGAAAACCATGACACGGGCACAAGCGTTCTGTGAGAAAAACAGTTCGTCATCGTCGTCCTACAAGCGACAGCTTTCTCGAATGACCTGGGTGGCTCATTTTCGAGGGTACGTTCTCCCCAGATCTTTAGATGAGGGAATGAGCGCAGATTTCACTGTCCAATCACACGTCACACACAACTTGCGAGGGTGTCACCCGCACCCACCCCGGTAAAGGTGCACGATTATGGCGTGGTGTCCAGACTGCAATGTATCACCAACGTGGTGCTTCATTGTCGTATGGTAGCCGCTGGGTGAGGGGTCACCGCTCATGCAACAGGGGGCATCAAAAGGGTCCACCGAACCACCGCTCACTTTGTGGGGCGAGTTGTCGTCGGGGCCGACGCCGCTGTCTCTCCCAGGAAGATCCGACCGCGCAAACCATTGTGGTCATCTCGTAGGACACCTTACGGCGTTTGTCTGCACGGCGCCTCGATTCCTGGCTTGAAAGGACAATTCACGGCGAACACAAGCTGGCAGCCCATCGGTGACTTGTGTGAACATAAAGGAACACAGTTCTCTCGTCTCCCCAGGCATTCATCGCAACAGCTCGTACCGCGGCGAGAAACTTGATTTGAGGGTGACCAGATGAACAGGTTGTCCGAAGCGTCGTTGAGAATTTGCGTCATCTCGGTCTTTCATCGAAGACCACCAACCATGGACTATCCCGCTCGTTTCTCGTTGCTTTCTTCCTGGGAATACGCATACATACAAAGAACCTCATGCATGGGAAAGTGACCTGCTGCACTGAAACACATCTAGTTTGAAAAAAAGCAACCGTCCAGTATAGTAAAATTGAAACATAAAACATCAATTCAAGCCTCTTTATGAGCCTTAGCCGAAGCTCACAATCATACCACGAGAATAATCAGCGAAATACACTGGCGTCAAGAAACATAAGTGTCACAAGCGTGCCCATTGTGACATACTTGTGTGCCAGCGTCAGTTTTCCACTGCAACTCACCCAGGCCTCATACTCATTACCGAAATCTTTACGCTTCACGCCACCTATTCGTTCCTAAAATTTTGTGCTGCCAAAGCTAGTCGACAATTAACTTAAGCAGACGAAAAGGTAACTGTCCTGCTGCACTAGCATCGTGAAATTCACAATACACGTTCGCAATCGCACGCTATATTGCTACTGCACAAATGCACCAGTAATTCTGCCTTGACGTAACTATTCTCATAAAAACTACACATAAATTATCAAACTAACATTCCTTATTTGCGTCCACGCCCGGCACTTGTGAACAAAACTACAAATTAGCAACAACAACAAAAAAATCACAGCTTTGCCGCAAAGGTGAAGAAATGAACGTGATAGCAACAAATTGGAAGGTCATGCGTAGAATGGCAAGCAAATCATAACGTGTACCGTGTTTGTCACGCACAAATGGCACACAAAGCATGCTCACAGGTACAGATCAAAGCGAATAAGCGTTCAAGTTGCTACTACGCTGTGTCTGAAAAAGCACTCTTTTCGTAAATGCGACTGTGTAACGATTGCAGTGACCAGGACGTCTTGAGGGGCTAGTTCCTTTAAAGAAGTTACAGTGACCTTTGTGCGCCCGGTAACTTCGATTGTTCAATTTTTCTGTATGTTTTTTGTTCGCTTCCGATAATTTCGCTTCACAACTGGTTAGTTCCTGCAGATTAATTTTTCCATCATATCTTTTGTGGCAGTGTACTCAACGGTCTTATTTGCATACACGACCGGCATCGTTCACTCTTTTGATTGCTGTGTGGTTCACTTGGGGTACTTTTGCCTTTTTTCTAGCGACTGATTTTTTTAGAGTGTCATCTTCATCTTTCATTTGTAGACTTTGTGCCTAGTTATTATGCATTACCTCTTGCCCATCTCCTCTTCAGCGTACGCTTGTACCCTAATATCATTTGAAATAAAAAGGTTAAGAAAATCAGGAACTGTTTCTTCAGTGGGGATCTCATTTTCTTGCGGCTATACAATGCAGGAACATGGTATAGGTAAAAAAATTTTCTTGGTTCGACAACCTTGAATTCTATATGATTGGTAGGTAAATACTCTGAACGAATCATGATACACTCAGCCCCTAAGACTTTTTCATGAAAACTTTCACTGGTGCTTCTCTTTTGTCTTTTGTGATTCGGGAAACATGTAAACCAGCGCACGTATTGTTTATACACGGTCAGCAATTACTGACACATGCCGTGACATCACGCTCTAAACTCATAAAATGGCGTTGCCTAGAGCATTTGTGCTTTATTGTCATGACAAAATCCATTTATTTTGTTCCATGACGCATATATGTTGAGTCTATTTTGTTTTTTTTTTCATAGCCTAACGTCATAGGGTGTATTTCTTGTTTATATCTCGCTGATGGTAATCGAAGTGACCTGGCACTATACACAAGTATAGGTTCATAAATAGCATTCGACCTTTCTGCATGCGCTGTAGTTCTTGTTTAGTCCTCACACTACTGATCTTACCGCTTGTTTCAAATTCGTCTTCGTTACATACTCTCTTTTTACGATCACAATTTTTTTACCATGTGACTGCTCCTACATAGAAGGAGGAACCTGGGACGTGGGCAGCTTGCGAGTCTGTCTTGACATACAAAAGGCTGCCAACTCGAGCACCTTCGTTCGGAGTAATGAGCTGTTCGATATATTTTAGTAACCTTTGTAATTGAATTGTCCGACTGAGCTGCACTGTATAATGAGACGTTATCTTCCCACCGATTATGCATTATTTGCACGTTGCCTTAGCGGGGTTCAATTAAAATTAAGAGAATTTTCCTATTCTATCTTTATTTTTCCACTCATAGAAAAAAATGAAGAAGCTCGCTTCATTTAGCCCGCGCGAGAAGAATAAGCGAATGCTTTTGCAAAGCTCGTCATTTTAGAGCAGAGGCAGTCGTCCTGTTTTATTGAAGATAGCGAAAATAAGAACTCTGTCTTAGGCATTACGTGTATGAATACAGCTTTAGAAAGGACGCAATCAGAGATAAATTGATAAAATAACGTACAATGATGACTACAAGGTTGGAGATGATAAGGTAACATTAGACATACCATGCGGGGTGGCAGTTAAACTACAGTGGCCTACCTCGTATATTATAGCGAGGCCAAGCTTGTTTCCCTTACTACCATAGCTGTTCACTTATTTAAAATGCAGAGAAACAAGAGTGTTTTTTTTTCTGTTTGTGACGAGTGTACCGTGGTAAAAGTATAAATAAATATTGCTTAAGCCTCTTGTGTTTTGAAAAGTAGAAAAAACTGTTCTTGAAGAATAGGTCAAATCCACACTACCTGATGACACCCCAAAGATCAGGTTTGTTACTTTTTGATAGTTGATGTATTTTACTGATTTCCTTGAATAGTTCTCTCGAAAATGAATGTTCACTGCTACTCTAGAACATAGCAGTTTAATGGTCTTCTGAGAAAATGTTGCTGTAACCGATCATGAGCTTAACTCCTTCATCTCGCCTGTAATTCTCTAGCTTTTTACCAAATGTTTGTTCTTTTTCATTTATTTTGCCATCTTTTACACTTTTTATCTACCTTTTCTACTTGGTCGAAATTTCCGGAGCCCTCCACTACGGCGTCTCTCATATCCATATGGTGGTTTTTGGACGTTAAAGCCCGTATATCAATCATTCATTACCTCTTCTGCTGACTGTTTATGCATGTGTTGCATTCATCTAAACGGTAGTTGTCACCTTTCGCTTTCAAAATTTCCCTGAGTGTTGTTGCGTAACTTTTTGTGCTTGTTGATAATAGTAATATTTCTCAAACGAGCAATGAACAAACTACATTTTCCTCTGATGCTTGCAAATTCAGTACGAATCAATAATCTCGCACTACAAATACCTTAGAGCCTCTCTAGCCAGAATACTTTGCTTGTAGTTGCTATATCAATCAGGTATGTGATAAAGCTATAAAATCTAGGTTTCTGTATTTTGCTCACATAAGGTGCACAATGCCCGATCGGGCAAGTGCCCTTGTGCACCTGCGCTTATCTCGGGGTGGGTTGATTTGTATTATTTGTTAATTTGATTACAAGTTTTGCGTTGAAGTTACTCAGCGTACATAAGAACCGTCACTTACTGCAGCAACCGTGTTGGCAAAAGAGCGCACCATTAAAATACGAATAAATAACGCCTGCGACAGCTGTTAGTTCCTATGCCTTACCACGGTGGTCTAGCGGCTAAGGTACTGGGCTGCAGACCCGCAGGTCGCAGGATTGAATCCCGGCCGGGGCGGCTGCATTTTAGATGAAAGCGAAAACGCTGTAGGCATGTGGGCTCAGATTTGTGTGCACGATAAAGAACCCCAGGAGGTCAAAATTTCCAGAGCCCTGTTCTGTTCTGTTCTGTTTAAACTGTTTTGCTGTGGAGAGGTTGAGGTGCTTATTGCCTCGGCTACTCCATATCACAAAGTTCTGCAGCGAAAAATAAAATAATAATACAGAACGGTACCCAAAAATTAACAATACGGAAAAAAAACACATAATAGCACACTGAAAACAGTTCAAATAACATGCCAATACACAGTTTTCTTCACGCAGTTCACACAGTCATAAACTACTTACACGCGCACCTTACTACTCTAATGCTAGTATATACATGACCACATTTTACATAATACCCATCTCTGGCTGTCAGTCATAGGTGCTTGTCCAGTCCGGTCTCCACTAAAAAGTCTGTCAGGAAGATTATTGCCTTTTTCTGAAGATGCATCTCAGGCCATGGTCCAAGTAGTTTCTTTATTGTGAGGGGCCGTCTGTCCAAACTTGCTAATTTGTTCTTTATTTTTTCTCTTTCCTTCGCGTATATAACGCACTCCAAAAGAATATGGCGAACATTCTCTTCTGCATGACCACATTGGCATTCCGGTGAGTTGGATCGATGTATCTTGTGCAGGAAGCTATTTGTGTATGCTACTTCCAATCTAAGTCGGTGGATCAATGTCTCTAGGTGTCGTGAGAGGTCTGTCGTTATGGAAAATTTTCTGTGTAGATCAACTTCATAAAGTACCGTTTCCTTTGATTTAGGGCTCTCAAACCACTTCTCCATCGAACAATGGTTAGCTCCTTGCGATATAAAATGTCAAATATCCGTCCCAGACATAAGGATTGTGCAATCCCGTCCTTACTTCAATGCTTTCTTCGCGAGACTATCAGCATCTTCATTTCCCTTTATTCCAATGTGGCTGGGTATCCATTGGAATACGATGTTGTGACCCTGCGATGAGGCATATTCCACAGTTTCTGCGATACATTGTGCTATTTCACCATTTTTGTAAGGTGATCTCACATTTCTGATTAGCTGAAGAGCAGGTTTGCTATCAGTGCATATCACCTCTTATCGTGGCTCGGGATCCTCACAGATAAGCTTAACTGCTTCAAAGATAGCCACCAATTCTGCTGTCGTCGAGGAAGATTTGTGCGATAATTTGTACATCTTCTTTTTCTGAATTTCGGGTATAAAGTTCCGCACAGGCTGACGCTTCTTCTGTGCATAATCCATCTGTATATATCTTCGTTTTTTCATTATGCATTACATGAAGGTGATGAAGTACCAACCTTGCCGCTACTAGAGGTGTCATGTCTGCTTTCTTCTCTATGGCGTCTATTTCACGGATAACGTTGAGAAGTGCCAGCGTTCAAGGTGGTTTTGAAGGTTTCCATTGTTTAAATTCTGGTACTACTGCTTGAAATGATGATATAGTATCCTGTAGTCTCGTTGCCGTTCTTTGAGTTAGTGCACCAGATAAAAAATGACTTTCATGTTGCGTGAAAATTCTAAATAAATTTCGAGATGTTTCTTTAGTTCGGAGTACTGCCAAAGGTGGCTCTCGAGCCTCCGCATACACTAAAGCACTGGAAGTTGACCGTGGTGAACCCAGACATACCCTCAAGCTCCTTGCCAATAACAAGTGAAGTCTCCTTTCGGTGGAGGCTGGGAGTCCTTGCAGCAGGGGCAGTGAGTAAGTTACGATGGGGCGTATCCAGGCAACATGTAGGGCTAATAACGACTCTGTAGTACCACCCCATTTGGCACCGCAGAGATGCCGGAGGAGTCGAATGGCCTGATTCACTTTTTGTTCCAGGGACTGGACATGAGGCGACTTTGTTATTCTCCAGTCTAAAATTACTCCCAAGATTTTATGAGTTTTAATCATTTTAATAGGCTGATTTTGCAGAATAATCTGGAAATTTCCAGGTCTTTTTAATGTGAACGGAAGTATGGCTGTTTTAGCCAGACTCAGTGCCATACCTCTTTTTTTTAGAAAATGGTCTACATAATCCAATCCTTCTTGTAGAGTTTGTTGTATATCCAAAAACGATGGACCAGACGTCCATATACTTATATCATCAGCATATACTGAACATCTAATGTTGGGTGAAAGATTATACGGGAGCTGCGCCATGACTGCATTAAAGAGAGTAGGGCTTAGTACGCTGCCCTGTGGCACTCCTTGGTTGACGACATGTTCTGACGTTGGGCCCTCCTGCGTAACTACAAAAATTTTCCGGTGCTTCAGGAAGTCAGCGATCCAACGCAGTATCTTGCCCTTGAATCCCTGTAACGCCAGGCCTTCCAGAACGTGAACGTGACTTACTGTGTCGTATGCTCGGTGGACATCAAGGAATACAGCGACAGTAATGTTTCCTTGCGTTCGTTGGTTTTCCACATCTGTGACCAAATCCAGAATGCAGTCCATTGTGCATCTACCTCTTCTGAAGCCGGCTATGCTTCGTGGTAGTAGTTTTTTATGTCTTGCCACCATAAAATTCGTTCATTGATCATTTTTCCATCACTTTTGAAAAACAACTTGTCAAACTAACCGGCCTAAACGAGTCCAACAGCATAAGGCTCTTCCCAGGCTTTAGCAACGGTACTACTTTTGATATCTCCCAACTTTCCGGAACTTTTTCTTCTTGCCAACTTTTATTATAGATGTCCAACAGGTGTAATTTTCCTTTTTGCACAAATTAGATAGAGCAGCGTATGTAACTCCATCTGTTCCTGGTGAACTTGTTCGTTTTACTGTAGACAACACATATTGGAGCTCCTCTGGTGTGAAGCTGTCATCCAGATCTGATGAACTGATCGCAGAGGACTTTGTTACAACAGCCGAAGCTGATTCTGCTGAGGATTTGTATTCGCTAGTTTGGGCGGTCTCTCCATTTCTCAGTATAAGATCGCAAAATTCTTGGTCAATCACACGTTCGCTAACTCCTCGAGACAGCGCTAGAGACTGTAGTGGTCTAGAGTGGACTACTGGCTGTCGGAGGGCGCGTACCATGTTCCACAGTTGAGGCGCCGAGGTAAATGGAGAAAGTAAGGCACATAAATCTTGCCACCTTTTGGTTGAAAGTTTCTGCAGTTGGTTACGCATTGCAGTGTGTACTTTCTGTGCAACCTTGAAATCTTCTAAATTACCCGACCTGCGATATCTTCTTTCAGATCGGCGTCGTATTGCCCGAAGCCTCTCATACTCAGCGTCAACACCCGAATACCCATCTGGAATGGGTACTGTACGAGTTGCTTTTGTTAGAAAATGTTTTATCTTCGATGCATACGTTTCTGCGTCAGAACAGGGTTCAAGATTTTGTCTCTATAGTTCTCGAAAGATTGCCCAGTTTGTAATTTTTGTTGTGTGGTTATTTCTCGTTTTCTTCAACTTTGGATGATATATGAATACTGGCAAGTGGTCACTTCCTCCTGTGTCATCGTCTGCAGTCCAGTCTGCTCCAGCCGCTAATTCAGAGGAGCACACAGTAATGTCTAGTACGATGCAGTAGTTATGCCGCCGTAGAAACGTTGGAGAACCATCATTTAGTATAGTGTAACCATAATCTTGGCATATTTTTTACTATAGCAGATCCCCTTACACTACAACGCTCACTACCCCACAATTCAAGGTGCGCTTTAAAATTACCACATATAATTATGGGATCATGGTCAGATCTACACACTGCAGCCAACTCTGCGTATGAAACGTTTGCTTGAGGGTGCACGTAAATACTAACTACAGTTACCGTAATGTTACCGAACTTCACTTTGCATCTAACAAATTCCGGCGCATCTGTTTTTGAAGTAGCCACCAGTGCCAACGGAATATCGCGTCTCACACACAACATCACTCTGATTTTTGCAGCAGGACGGTCTGCTTGGTACACCACATAATTGGACAAGCGAAAGTTAGTGGGTACTCTTGTTTCGGAAATACACAAAATCGGAAACCCGTGCTGAGCGACGAATTTCCGAAAATCTCCACTCTTATTCTGCAAACCGTTGCAGTTCCACTGGAATATTGCACTTCTTTTGTACCAGTTAGATAGTCCGGTAGCCATGATTACGACAAGAGAAGATGTTCAACATCTAGCAGCAGTTTCACTTCTGGTAAAGAACCTGCTTGTGGCAGGGATCCTAGAATTGCTTTGAGAGCCGCAAAGATTATTGGCAAAATGACTTGCTCGTTTCCGGCTGTCTCCGCCGAGATCGCATTTCTTGAAGAAGTTTTCCTCAGCAAGCTGCTGTGACCCTTCCCTTTGGTAGTCAGTGGCTCCTTGGCTGTGTCTGGTCCGGCAGAAAGTTCCACTGCAGGATGTTCCTGGGCCCGGACTTCTTTGCCAACGCGATGTTTTGGTGCTGAGTGCTTCAATACTTCCGAGTAAGAGTCGTGGCGCCACTGTTTTGCACTTCTTTGTGCCGCAGGAACGTCTTCGACTATATCCGCATTGGGTGCTGGACCTTTTTGTATCTTACGTTACACTTTTACAATTCTCTCTCTTTGTGCTGCTGATGCCAAGCGGTTTCGAGAGCAGCCTGAGAACGACGCCGGATGTGGTCCAGCACAGTTGGCACACTTAGGTTGACGCTTCGAGGTGCATTCTTTGTAGTCATGTGCGCCCGCACATACCTTGCATCTCTTGGTTCCGCTGCAAGTCTTAGCCATATGCCCATATCTCTGGCAGTTGTAACACCTTACCGCCGGCTCAATGTATTCCTCGACAGTGCGAACCGTAAAGCCGAGAGCAACTCTTTTTGGCAATGGCATGTCATGTCTAAACTGGAGTATTACATTACGTATGGGCTGCAGTGTGGCACTTCCATCTTCATTTCTTACCCATCTCTTTTGTCGTGTGACCGAGATTATTCCAGCATCTTTAAGATAATCCAGTAGGTCATAATCACTGTATTCGAGTGGAACATCTCTTATCTTTGCTAGGGTATTCATGTAAGACTGAGGTATCATCACATGTACAGGCAATCCAGCCAGACTCTTGATCAGCAGCAACTTGTTTGCCGAGTACAAAGACCGTACTCTAACACAAAAACTTCCGTCTCTGTTGATTCTTGATGATGTCACTTTCTCATTGATAGCAGAGATTATATCACATGCTATGCGATTGGGATTCACCTTCCAGAAGGAGTTCTCGGCAGCGATTGGTCTGAACACCACCGGTATCCCCGTAGCTCGGTTCTTGTGATGGGTGTGCACCGTGTAAGCTCCCTCGTCTTCCTTGGGTGCTTCTGTATCCATCTGTGTCATGTCATTAAGGGAGTACGTCGATGTAGCGTAATCATTGTCAACCTCTTCCTCCTCTGTACGCCTCTTCTTGCATTGCGAGGCCTCGCTGCTCTCTGTATGGAACGTCGATATTGTTGCTGAGCCTGCAGCAACTTGAAGTCAAACGGGATGGATAAGTGGTGCTCCACTTGGCGCTAGTGGCATCCCGTTGTCCCCATACCCGGGCTTTGCCAGGTATGAGGCACGGGCCCGCTAAGGGGCAACTCTGATCGCGATGCGTAGTGAAACTCCGACTCACCGATGTTTAGCTGCCACTCTGGAGACAGTCCACCCACCGCACACACTGTAAAAAGATCCTGAACTCAATATAATAACTGAATTAAGAGAGCAAAATGAAGCTACGGGCTTCTTCCATTCACTTCTTCTTCCTCGCCTCATTGAAATCGGTGTCTCTTACAATCGTAAGGTAGTTTTGAGACAGTAAACACTACATATAATTCAACGAAATGAAGCCGCTAGTTCACGGTCATCCCGTGTATACATGTGTATTACTTTTTCTCGTTATTCTTTCTGTTTGAGCAGGATGCTTAATGTGTGCATCTGTGAGAGTTGTTTTCTTTTGTCCTGTGTTTGTTCTGTTCATGCATATTTTGAGACTAGGCAGCGAAATTCATGTTTCGAGACGCATGACCTTCTTTTCGTGACATTCCAGTTTGTTGCTCTCGCGCTAATTACATCAGTCTTGTGACAAGACTGATTTTTAAAAAGAACTGGGTCAGCCAGAAAATGAGTTCTTCACCTTAGAACACGTCGTCATTTTGAAGATACGAGAAATCAAACAAATAAAGGTATGAAACTGAACAGAATCTTTTAAGTTTCCCCTCTCACTCAATGAAAATGTTTTAATACATGAGTACTGCCTTGTATGCGAACTTGGTAATTTCGTAACGTAACTAAATGGGATGACCGCAATAGTTTTCTTCGGTAAATTTTCATTTTTACTGTCCCGAGTGCCACGTCACAAGAAATTAGACTACTTTTTTTGAAATATGTTCAACATGAACAATAAAAAAAGCCATTAAAACAGAGACAGCATTTCTCGATTCGAAGGAAGATATTACGCGCTTCAGAAAACACCAGCTTCAAGCGCGAGGCAAAGAAGGGGAGAGAAACAACATGCAGCTTTTTTTTGAAGTCATCATTATTACTAATTCCATACAAGAGAACGCCACACAGAGAAAATACCACTGAATTTTAACCGCAAATATCCTAAATGACGTTTGTAGAAATCAATGCTTAAAATCTCATACCATCTCTTCTGAGGTAATCTACTTTTCCGAATGTGCACATAGAGGTAGTTCAGAGGCTTCATTGTGATGTATTGACTATACTAGCCAATTCCTATCTTTTTTCTTTCCATTATTCCCTTTTCCCCCACCCCATGGGTACTGTAGCAAACCGAGCCAAGGTTGGTTCACCTCTCTGTTTTTCCTCTCCACTTATCTCTTTGTCTAATGCATTCGCCCATCTTAAATAGTCTATTTAGAAGCACCACTCTAGCAACAATGCTTACGTTTATGACATAAAACGTTGCACTTCATGTTAATGTTAATGCAAAGAGAACGTCCAATGGCGAGCCGTTATTACTGATTTCAACCGTTTAACAAAGTGTGCTGTACCGTAAAAAACATCGGCCTCCCTACACGGTATGAAAACAGAATTTCAAGGTATATACAGACACTTACTTGGAGCTCCCGAATTTCTGAACTCTGTCTGGAATCGAACAGCAGATATATTTGCGACGTCAAGTGCGAATATGCTTACATTTCTTCCCGGTGCTTTCTGTATTGTGGTAACGTCGTTGAGGATATAGGCCGCAGAGTTATTCTGCCAAATCCGGGAGATGGCGAGCAGAATGTGGCAATAATTTGCACTTATTTTGTTGGCTGATAGCAAAAATACTGCGCACCTTGCACCCTAGAAAACTGCCTTGCACCCCGGAAAGAAGCTATTTCTGAAATACCTCAAGTAAAGTTGTACTGAAAATAGGAAGCCAAAGTAAACTGGTTTTACGCAGCGTAAAACTGCACCGACGCCTGAGCCTGAAGCGTGAGCTTTAGAGTGGCAGCGAGCTGACTTTCCGAAGGCTTTTTCGAAAATTTTGTGAGCGTCTCAGAGCACCTAACACAGCTCAGTACACAAAAATTTTTCCATTACTGCAAATAGTTTTTTAATGCTTCACGGGCGTAATTATTGTAATTAGGCACTGCATGTCCACGAATGCCATAAAACACATGTGCTACCAATATCACAAGGAAAACGTGAATTTCACTTTTTTTGTCTGCGATGTCGTCTTGAGCCCATTGCTAATTATGTTGATTAAACTATTGGATTCCCTTTTGATTTAATTCTGTGAAGCTACCTCACGTAATAGTTGCTCTCTATCGCTCATTTTAAGGTGCATTCTTAGCCTTCTATTTCCGTGTGTACCCTTAAAAACCCTTGAAAGAGTGTACCCATGAAAGAGCTTGGCCATGTTGTTAATTCATGTTCACTTTTATAGCGTGAAAAAAGAACAAGGGTTGAAAGAAACTACGTTGTTTCAGCGCTCTTTATTGCATTGTTCGAGGCATGTTTTTTAGTGCCCTCTTTTTCTCTTTCATCCACGTGGAGATAACCTAATTTTATTACGTCGGCGCTCAGTAAGTCCTATCACACGCGTCTGTTTTTGTTCGTTGCTTTCCTCTCTAAGGGCTTCTACTCATCACGCTGAGTGGTTCTTGCTATAAATGATTTGGAACACCAGCACGGAAAAGGAAACTAACATTATCCTATCTCATGAAGTACAGAGGGGGTTCTGTAAACAACAAAGAATAAGTGAGCGGGGAGCATTATGCGAAGCCTTTTATGTGCCAGTAGTGTGTTCTTCCAAGTTCATGGAGACGGCATTAGAAGGAAGACTTAAACGGCAGGTTTGGTTTGAGCTACCCAAAAATGCTAGAAAGGCTGCAGCCGCGGAAAGTACAAGAGGTCAAACACGCCAAAGTCGCTGCGCAGCGAAGCGGGAGGAGTTTCTTTGTATTGTGTCAACTGGCACCACGTTTATTACTACTAAAACGAATATGATGCTTGCTTGCTGTTTTTAAAGCGTGCTTCTTGGCAATGTTGTGCCAACACTTGGTGCAGGAAAAAATATCATCTGTCCGAGAACGTCACGCAGACTCCGAGTAGCGCGTGAACTAACACACATTGTCACCTTTCAGGACGCATCGACAAAAGCAAGAGCCCTGAGCGATTCCCTCAACTGCCCCTGACTGCCAGTGTTGATTACGTCCGGAAATCATCACCGCATGCTAACAACTCTATTGGACGATCAACGGATGACAATAATAATATAACGCATGGCTAGCGATGATATTTTCGTAATTGGTACGTCAGACAATAAAGATGTTGCTATGCACCATGGTTTTCGCATTGGAGTTCACGAACCGACACTATGCTGTGCGAGTTATCTGAACCATGGGGCAACAGCGGCTTTATATGATTCTTCATCGCCAGAAAAACATCCTTACAGTGTTGGCTGACTGCTCTAAGTAATAAGTTTTCGGTTATTTGAAGTCGTTCAGTCAAATATAGCAATAAAATAACCAGGAGTCTGCCGCATTTACCACTAGCGAAGTTTTTATATTGCAAGTACTTCTGTCGCCTATATTCAGTTTATTAGAGAAAGATAATTGCTAAAAAATAATAATTTATTACCAGATATCAATTCAACACGCCTAGATACACTATGAAAAAGCTTTTCTAAATAGGAGTAAGTCAATATGGAGTGTAGATGCCTCGATGGGTCAGCAATTACCCTGTTATGATTTTGTGGCGTTTATCCACTGGACATTACACGTAGCATATATTTGAATAACTGAATGAGCAGGAGAGCACGCCTAGTTCAAAGACACGATGATGGTTTATCTCGAGTGTACACTTCCGTGTCTACAGACGCCTTTTTTAATTGACCATATATTTATTTAGTACACATATTCAGGACAATACAAGCAGTCAACTTTTGCAGATCATGATTTATTTAGTTTGAATATACTCTGATACCATCGCTTTTTCAGTCAATAATTCTCTAAAGGAATGAAAATCTATTTATTGTGCATGACATTCAAGTGAAGCAAGGCCGAAATGGCATGAGACCATATTGTAAAAGCAGACCATTCGCAAATGACAATCCTCGTATGTAGATGAACGAAGACAATGTATCTTGGTTTGTCATGTGAATCGGCCTGTTGACTTCATGATGTGATTTTAAAAGAAAAGAAACGACTGGGTAAAAGATTGTTTAGAGGCATTTCAGCATTGCGTACCTCAAAGGACTCCCTTGTTTCTGCAATTTCTTTGTAACCTCTCAAGGCTCTTTGATATTTTATATATGCATTTGTATATGCATAACAGTGCCTACGTATGTTTCGGGGAAGGTCTACCTAATGTTAGGCTCCGTAATAATTTCACAGCACTACATGAACTAAAAAAAAGAATATCACAGCCTGGACGAAAATAACGGCAACATCGTTCCCGATAGGTTAGCTTCTATCAGGCGTAATTACAATAAGTAGACATTGAGTTCCGCCTAGCAGCACATCACAATCATGCTCCTTTGTTCATTATTTACATTCAAGCGCATTGCAGATTCATAATATAGCAGCGATCGATGAGCCTGGCTATATTCTGTAAGCATTAGAAAATATATTTTACGTTGTTTTTAGTGACAGAGCGATAAGGCAGCCCAACAAGGATCCCTGACGAGCGAAATCATTGGATTAGGTAACTGACTCCATTAGTCAGCTCAACAGCTGCCGTGGCAGAGAGCTGGTATATATTGAAAACTGCATTCCTTGCATGCTGTCGAAACTTGTGGAGAGACAAGTAGAGCGTTTTCGCAACATGTAATTCTGTTGAAAGGTTTCTATTTGCACGCAGCAGGGAGTGGATTACTCGATATTTGTAAATCCAGTAGTTTACTGTCTTGATAAATTAGCAATCACTGGTGATACAGACTGCTGAAACAAATTTCAGTGTAAGAATAGGCATAAAAGAGCCAGAGAGAAATGGAAGAGAAACAAATGTCATCGAAAGACGATAGTCTTGCGTGTGGGGAGTGTGAACAAGACATTTATTTGTTGTTCTGCGCAAAAACGTCGGTGAATGGTATTCTGGAGGCGCTGCGTTGGAGTGCCTCAAGCCAGCAGCGGAGGCGAACAAGTGCATCAAGTCACGTCACACGTGAGACATGAGCGCCATCTGGCGGTTTTCTTAGAGAACAAATCGCGTGGCTCTGAGACGGGTGTGCACGCCCATCTCAGAGTGAACGCAAGGCTACGGGTCGGTGACACCACAGTCTCCTCTTAGCAAAGCGTTGGAAACACTTTTCGTTCCGTGCAAGCGTTGCATGGTCAGCACAGCGTGATAAGCGCTACGGTCTTTAAGATTACTTATGTATGCCTTTTCTAGTAAAAGACGCACATGCAAAATATATACGCGTTGTTATGGTGCCCCAGACATGCGCAATAATTGATTTTTAATAGACAATCACACAAGCATGAACGCCCAACCTTGAGCAACAATGATGGGCGCTGCGAATGAGGTCGGCCGTTCGAAGTACCCGATGCCCTTAAGAGTGGACAAACAGATAAATCTACAGACAGACAGACCAATACTTTTAAGTCGAAAGTCCCTAAGAAAGACTATCGTCTTTGAAAAAAATATGGCAGCCACGCCCTTGTGGTGTGAAGCCGGAAGAAGCAACCAACTTGGTGCAATCGTCGTCTTGTTTCCCACCCCTTCCCCGCTTACTTTCTTTTCTCACTCTTTGCTATACTGTGCTATACCGTATTATGCTATGGTACAACCTCTCACTTCTTTTTTACTTCATTCTGAGTAGCGCACCTTTCCTTCCCCAAGTTGTACTAAACCACACGTGGTTAAGCTTGCTGTCTGCTTTTTCTTAACCATTTTCGTTCAGGTCTAGTTTCTATGTGTGTGTTTCTTTAGTGGTTTTCGCATTTTTCCTTTTTCTTCCCTTACTTTAGTGGCACGTGTTATGTATGTTATGTGGCACATGTTATGTTATGTGTTATGTAGGGCATTAATAATAAGTTTCTATTGTACAATATACATTGATAAAATATTTATTGACTATCGGTTCGTTATCACAACATGCTGGTTATGTATTTTTTATGGTAAGGTTATGTTCACCCAAGCTCTCCGCCATGGTGGCCTAGTAGCTAAGGTACTCTGCTGCTGACCCGCAAGTTGCGGGATTGAATCCTGGCTTCGGCGGGTGCATCTTCCATGAAGGCAAAAAAGCTTATTATGTTTGCGAAAATCCCTTTCGAAATAGATGTCGCTGAAACTTGGTTTAATTTTTTGTACAAGCCTATCGAAAGCTGCAGTAAACAGCCAAGGCTTAGAAAATTACTCCAAGTCCAGGACTATGCGGGACAAAGAAGGGTGTGCTTATTACGACACTTTCGAAGATCAAGGACTAATAATTGAGGAATTATCAACACGGCGCACCCTTATATAGCTTTAGCCATATGGCCTATTCAGTCCATCATTTTAAGGACATGTATACTATGACAACGTTTTTCATTGCTAACTGTAGCGTATAGACGCGAACAAAATTTTGGTATTTTTCATTTTAGGAGCACATCGGAGAGTACAAAGACGAAATTTTGGTGGTAATTCTTTCGCGTGTTACGATACCTTGCCCTTATTACGCAAGCGCATGATTGAAGAACGTAGTTTGTAGCTAGAATTTCAGTGACTTCAGGATTATATTTGAAAGCACGCCAGTCTCACTGTCTAATTTGTGACTCACGGAATAATCAACTGCAGGGTCGATGAAAGTTTGGAGCAAATAAAGAAGTCCGGTGAAGTCCAACCTCTTCCAACGAGGTCCAACCTATTGCAAAGTTTTATTTGTGCGGTTTCCTGTTTCCTTGAGGGGCTGTTTTCTTAGCCTAATTGCAGATGCTTTGCTTTCTTTTCATTTTTACCGGCGTGAATGATCAAAAAAGACACAATATTTCTCCTACTGGTTCTGTCTCAGGCTAACTTCTTTCCACCATTAGGCTGGCGGGATTTGTCAGGAACTGATTTGCACACATCTCAAATAGTTCTCGCTCAGCGCAGTGTCTCCTTTGGCTTAGAATTCATTGAGACCTGAGTAGACCACGCCAATATACGTGACTATTGCAGTAGAATTTTTTTTCTCAAAAATTCAAAAGACCGCTCAAAGACTTCTTGGTCAAAACAAAACAATGGCACTTTTTCAACGACAGCCACCTGGTAAAATATGTCGAATACGTCCCAGTTTTTTACAGATTTCATCTTCAACACAGACTGACAAAACTGCTAAAACGAACGTCTTTCAACTAACCCTTTGTAGCTGTGCTTCTTCACGCGATCGACCCAAAACAATGTTTTGGATTCCTGGTGCTACGGCAAAGAGACATTGCTATAAGAATTAAGATAACTGTAGTTGCATAGGCAAGGTGTGCAGCGTAGCACACCTTTTAACAGCGGTGCTGTTTAAACCAGTTGTTAATTGTAAACACTCAACTGAAAATTATCATCTTCACGACCCAGAACGCACTGTGGTCGTCCGCTTCTGCTTAACAGCTAGAACACATACGGCACCTTGTCAGGCGTATAAAGAAATAACTTTGATGGTAGTGAAAAGTAGGTGCATATATTGTATATCATCATCATTATCAGTGTGACTACGCCCACTCAAGGACAAAGGTCTCTCTCATATTCCGCCAGTACACTCAGGCCTGGGCTTGCTCTGCCCCTTTACACCCGCAAACTTCCTAATATCTGCCTGCCAAACTTTGTGTCTCCCCTTCATAAGCTTGCCTTTTCTTGGAATCCACTATTGGATCCTAAATCACGAGCGGTTTTCTTGCCTTCGTGCTACGTGCCCTATCCATCATCAGTTCTTCTTGATTTAGACTATGATTTCCTTACCTACACTCTGAACTCTTTTTCTTCGTTTTTCTTTCTATTCGCTCTGTGCATCGTCTTCACTTTTGGTTGAACCCTCTTTTTAATACCCCAGGTTTCTGCTCCGTCGGCCAGTACTAGTAAGTTGCCACTGTTGTAAACCTTTTTTTTTGTATGGATTGTGGCAATCTTACGTTTATGACTTAAAAATGCTTGCTGAATGGGATCCACCCCATTCTTATTCTCCCAGTTAATTCAATCTTTTAACCTGGCTTTGCGGTCTTTATTAGACAGACTCTTTTACAACATCAAGTACACTGCTACTTATCTCGAAACGCTTTTCTCTTTCCAGGTTGTACATTATTTAAACACTTTTCTGCTCTTCTTGTCTATTTCAGTAAATGCAAATCGCACTTCATTCCTTGAGTAACTGAGCGATGCAATGTCATCGGCGAAGCGCGAATTACTAAATTACTCTGCATTAAATCGTACCTCTAACTCTTCTCACTTTAGGCCTCAGAAAACTTCCTGAAAGCACGCGGTAAATAGCGTTGGTGCGATTATTTCCTGTTGTTTTATGAGGTGTCTTACCTTGTTTTACACTACTGGAAATCAGAGTCTTGATTCAGAACAGATACTCGGCCCTTCGCGAAAACCTGGTCTTAGCATTTACGCAATGTATGATAATAGGACAAATATTATCTCGAGAATTCCAGTGGAAGTTGGAAGTATGGTTCTTGGGGAGGACACAATCAAGCAGTCCCAGGAGACGAAGAACCTCAATAAGAAACTTGAAAGAATGAAAACCTCTAAAATGAAAAAAAAATAGTTCTCACTGAACTTTCTAAGTTGATTATTATGCATAAGCTATCCAATTTAAGGAGGTATAACACGAAGAGGATTGAACCTGCTCTGAAGAATAAAGAAAGCGTCCAACTGGGGAAGAGGAAATATGAGATAGGCAGAAACCAGATGTAAGCACAAAAGAACAAAGAAGGCGAAGTAATCATCTGTATGGATTGCATGGTGTAAAGTAACCGAGGAGTTTTACAGAGATCTGTGCAGCAGCCCAGTCAAATACGGTCATAATGTGAAACTAGCAGTACCCCAGATCACATCCCGCCTGTAATGACACAAGAAGTCAGGAAAGTTTTTAAGAAGTTGTAAAGAGGCAAAGCTGCTGGTGAGGATCAGGTAACATCAGATCTTCTTATTGCGGAGGACATATTTTGGCAGAAAAAATAGCCACCCTGTTTACGAAGTGTTTCCGGATGGTGAGGGTACCAGAATTTTGAATAAATGCTAACATCATCTTAATTTATAAGAAAGGAACAACACGTACTTGACAATTTAAAAACATATTGGCTTGCTCTCCGTCGTATACAAGCTGGTTACATATGCAATCAATTGCTAATATAACTATTTCAACATTAGAATTGAATCACCCAAAGGATCAAGTAAGATTTTTTACAGGCTAGACAACTATCGGCCACACTCATACTCTTAATCAGTTGATAGAGGAATGCTCAAAACACACCCAACCATATGCATAGCCTTCATAGATTACGAGAAGGTGTTTTATTTAGTATATATCAGCAGTTAAGCAGACCCTGCACAATCAGGGCGCTGACGAAGCATACATAAGCATCCAGAAGTAAATCTAAAGAGGATCAATTGCCACCATAGTGCTCATATTGAACGGTCAATAAAGAGCAAAGCGATTTTGCGCCTATTAGTAGAGTTCACTTTCGCAATTACGAAAACACCATTCTTACCGCGAAGTATTATTGCTTGGTAAGCCCGAAAACACGAGCAAAGGAAATGCTGGTGGAGACGCCATCGTGAGATTCTCGCACCAAACACCATGACGTAGATAATTTTAACAGCAATTTCTGGATCCGGCATAACTTATACTGAATAAAAATGAAGTACATTGTCATTTGCGAGTGTCGTTAGTCTAGCATAAGAAGTTTCGCAAAATTTCATTGAGCTGATTCGGCGAAACTGGGAAAAGTTTTAAAATAAAAATAAACCTTCAACTTTTAGTTGCCCGCTAATCATAAACTCATGACATTTAAACTTATAGCAATAAATTTTCTAGAGTGCTGTTTATCAGTCAAAACTAAGCTACTGTTCTTTTTTGTGTCTGTTTCAAAGTGAAACAATTCGTTAGCGCCATGTAAAGCGCAAGCCGATCATTATCAATCGGTGAAAAGCTAATCTGTTTTAATTGCCATAGCTAGGTATCTAACTCCATGACGTTTGTGCGGGAATTCTTTTCAATTGTCTTCTTTGACGCGTGATCTGAAATTATATTTCCTCCGAACACTGAACAAAAACATGGTCAGTTGCGTCAAGTTCGTACAGATTAAGCTGTTGGAGCTTCGTGTACTGAAAAAATAAACTTGCTTTTGAAACAAAAAATGTTCTCACTGTAAATGTTCTTACGTACAATTTGAAAAAGAAAATATTTCATTTGCAGCTGCATGCGTTTTCTCGACTTGAATACATGCTGAGCCTTGCCTGCAGTTTACCGGTGTTTCGAGTAATGGGTATGAGATTCTTCTAAAAAACAGAGGAATTGGTTGTTTGTTATTTGCTACTTTCCTATGACTACAGACTTGTACGACTACAGCTTTCCAAGATTGACACCGCAGACAAAGATTGTAAACAGCCTATACAGTTATTCAACATTTACCCGTGAACAGTACATCGCGTCGCGTAACGCAGCTTAGACGCAAAAAATCAGTTGCTTTGGGAGAAACCGCAAACAAAGATCGTTAGTTTGCTCTCAACTCACTCGGTTTATCACTTTCTTCGTTTGCTGTTACCACTAGTCTACATGTGTACGACTCTAGTGAATCTTGAGGATGCTTTATTGGTGTTTCGGTAGAATCATTGTTGGTAAATAAATTCGTGCTTGAAGTCAACACTCGTTGCAAAAAGCGCAGACAGTTTCTCCGGTTTATAGGGGCCCCGCCGCGGTGGTATAGTGGCTAAGGTACTCGGCTGCTGACCCGCAGGTCGTGGGATTGAATCTCGGCTGCGGCGGCTGCATTTCTGATGAAGGCGGAAATGTTGTAGGCCCGTGTGCTCAGATTTGGGTGCACGTTAAAGAACCCCAGGTGGTCAAAATTTTCGGAGCCCTCCACTACGGTGTCTTTCATAATCATATGGTGGTTTTGAGATGTTAAACCTCACATATCAATCAATCCGGTTTATGGGGCTTCCTCTAACTTTAGGAAAAGACTTAAAAACTAATAGTCTTTCTTTAATGCTTGCATAGGAATCCCTATATGCCATAACATCGCCACCATAGTCAATTAGTTAAAGCTCGGAGCATTGTAATCAAAGTCTGCTAACACGAACATCGTTCTTAAGGACGTTGACCGACTTAATGTTTTTATGTAGATGCAAAACAACAGTGGACAGACAATGCACTTTACATTTGATTGTGTTGGGGACCCTAATTGTCTTGTTGATTATTAGCCTTGTTGTACTATTCTAATAATTCAGGACTTCACCGTCTACAAATATTTACCGACCTTCAGTGTTCTCCAGTATGACGATAAAATAACCGGGGTGACAGAATCAAATATATCCTTCAGATCCAGCGGGAGTACGACTGCAAGAGCTTTATTAATGTCAACGCACCTAAAACAGGCCGCATTCTGTGAACATTTGTAACTGCGGCAAAATCTTTTTATTGTACGCCCTTTGTGAGAACCGACAATGTTTTTTATGACTGACTGAAGTCTTGTAGCTGAAATTTTTATTAAAATTGCGCAGCTTAATTTTGCCAGTGCCATTACTTGTACACTGCAAAGGGCCTGAATTTTACAAGGTTATCACTCTTCAGTGCAGAACATGATTGATCGAACCATGATGCTCATAATTTTTTTCCTCATATGTCTAGTTAAAAACACCGGCGAGTATTCAGTAAAATGCTCTTTAAAAAACACAAACAGCGTACTGAACAAAGCCTATCCGGTCCCGAAACATGCCGGCACTCAGCTTGTCAATTGCACGTTCAGCTGCAGATACATATAGGTACTCTAAATGCCTAGTTGACTTCTCAGAGCCGAGGCACATGCCGCTAATGTTCTTTTTTGCGCCCATGTATTTCTGGTGTCTTAAAACATGCTAAGCTTGAATTTGTTGTCATTTCTCATTTCACTTGTACTGAATGGTGTCATTCACTGCGTCTCAAATCGGAGTTTTAAAACCCCTTTTTGTTTCCTCTTAGGGTAGAACGCATGACCGCCAAACGAGAAAGAAGGGTGTTGGCAAAAAAATGCGCAAAAATGAAATAGTACTTGCTCCTGCTGATAAGAATAAATTACCGTACTAATGTTATATTCCCAAACCAAGTACGTCAAAGCGGTAGTGCCATGAGCAATACCGTCAGTAGCATTGCAGAAGACATGCCTCAGTGCTTCAGGAGATCTGACGAACAAGATCCTGTCGGTGTGAAATACCAGATAAGGCTAGTTTGACACTCGCTGTCAGAACTCATCAGGCGTTGCGTACAAACACTGTGCAGCTGAAGTAGATCGATGCTGAGCTTACGGGTGCCGTGCGTACAATGCTGTCTTAGTGGCAGGTATGCTTGTTTGTATGTGAGCTCATCATGGCAAAGAAAAAATGAGAACGTCGCTTCTGGTTGGCGGCCTACCTGAATTAGCGAAAGTTCGGTGGTACCAACCATTGCCTTAAATACTTGGGTAAAGGGCCTGAAAGCTTGTTTTTTTGCGGATCTAAAAACACCTTCACCGCGAGTACACGAATAACGCATGCAACATCGAGCAAATTGCTTGAATGACGGCAACGACGTTGGCTTCGTTTTCATGTTTTTGAATACCAAATAGACAATTTCACGCAAGAAGTTTCCAAACATTGGAAGCCGGGACATTGCTCTACAGCTTCTTGTCCTAGTGCCAACAGCCGTTCACAAGTGACCTCATCCCTACGAATGCTTCAAGAGATGTACTTTGCATACTTCAGCGCTTTTGATTTCAAATTTCACATGCCGATTCTGAACATACACAGAAATGTCCCTTCAATTCTTTGCAATAAATAAAATCGCAAGTTTAAAGCAATACAAACTGAAAGACTTTGTCTCAAGCATTGCTTGTTGTGTTTTTGATTGAGAAGAGTAAGACGGATGACATAGCTGTCCAGCAGCACAATAATAATACATACGGATGCATAAGTCACCATACTCTTTTCTTTGGGCATCTTCTTTGTTTAGCGCTGTAAAACGTCATATTATCAAAGCTGTTTTTATTTTAGTACCATTTCCAGCGTTATAAATAAATTCAGAATTAGCACTTGCTCGTGTTTGATCATTCAAGGCACTTTATAGATCGAAACCTTATAGTGAGTGCGGGCCAAGAATTCGTTTCAGCTAAACCGTGTCTCCACTGAGCGGCTCTCACTTCACCGGGCTCACAGCATCGGTATTTTCAACAGAGTGGTTATGAATATTTTATAATGAATAAATAGTCGAGGTGAATGATTAGGCTCGGCTGCTGACCGGATGGTTGTGGGTTTGATTCCGGCCGTGGCACTCACATTTCCACAGAGGTGAAATGGTAGAGGCAATGCCACCTAGATAACTTCAGGCCTGCTCTGCCTGCTCATTGTGTCTGTCAAGGGCTCTGACATAACTGTGTTTTGACTAGCGTGTTTCGCTGCACAAAGGTTCCTACGCTTGTTCTCGTCGCTCGACAAACATGGATTGCCAAGCGCGACGAAAGTTTTCGTGGCGTGCTAGTGTTCTTCTTGGCGACTTCAGAATATCTTTTTCTGTTTCCGTGAACTGCAGCATTGATACGTGATGTATTTTGTGCACTGGATATTCGTAAGCTGCATGGCTGGACATCAAAACGGTTGGGCGATGCTGCGTGGCGAATAGTCGCGGCAAGGGTGTCGATGCTTCGAGTATTCTCGTTTTCTAAGGACAATCGAAGAATGAAGTGGGAGCGTGTCGTTCGTGAAGCTGATGTCGACATCCGTTTTCTTCGTGACCCGAAGGTACAGGGCCGTTCACTCTTAGCAGGAACACCGCGCCGCGTGGCATCGCTCCGCGGGGCGCCTGCGCTAGCGGTGCGGCCGCGCATGAAAGCTTATCGACACAGGTGCACAAAAGCGTAGAGGTGATCTTCATTTCGATTAAAAGCGCGGGAGCACGCCGTGTCTGTTTTGCCGTGAAGCAAACCTAAAGCACCTGAAGAAACACGAACGTTGCAGGAAAGTGGGCTTAGCTCAGCGCAGCGTGTTATGTAGTCACAATATTTGAGACATAAGTGATCCCTCTTGTTTCAGTACCAGAATACCAGTTTCATGTATACATTGTTGCAAACTCTTGAGTATTGATTTTCCTATGTTTGTGGTGTTTTAATCCATGAAATATTTTATTCCGTGAAAGAATTGCCGCTGAGCGGTGCCCTGAGAAGTTTCTATGACCTGAAAATATATACCGTGGCCTGAAGTTACGTGCGCAATAGTGCGTCTTCATTTCCCCCGCATTTAAACACGGCACGTGCTGCCGCGATCGACTTGTGTCTCCTGACTAATTTTAGTTGAGCTGTCGACCAGTAAGCCTCCGCAGCGGGGCATTCGATGGCTGTGCACACTCTGCAAGTATCGTGATTCGCAAACATAAGACATTTGTTTTTGGTTGCTTTAATGAAGCATTGGAATGCTGTACAGTTCAAAAAGCGTAAAGAAGTTTGCAGACAGTAGAATACCGAATTCATGGCTTGTGTTCTCCGTTTTCCAAAGTTAGCAACTATCAGTATCGGGTAGCTTCCTCTCCAGCTTCAATAACCGCTTTCATCCTATTTGGGAGGCTGCTGTATAAAGACCGACAAATATTTGTGTTGGATCATGCTTTACTCCCACTCCTCTTGGACAATGGCCTAAAGTGCGTCCGCCGAGATAGCACGGAGTCGCCGGAGGACGAGCGCAAGCTTCATGCTTCTCCACACATTTTCAATGATGTTTCAGTCAGGCCCCTGTGGAGGCCACTCGAGAACTGCCACGTCGCGAATCATTAAGTACTGAGCAAACTTTAAAAAATATATATAGGAGAGTTATCATGCTGGCGGATGAAACTGTTCTCTAGGAATGTGGCCTGAACGAGATATGGGAGCAGCACGTCGTCTAAAAACCCACATTAGGCGGCTGCCGTGAAACGTCTTTCAATTCTGAAAAGGAGTCCCAGTCTTTGAGCGGTAACGGCATGATGTTAAGCCAGCCAATCAAAATGCTCTCAGTAAAATAACGTCTTGTGACTTGAGCTCATGCAGCTCATTAATAGGGCAGACGGTACAGACCACTAGAGAATCAAGCCATTATTGTATGCTTATTTCCAGAAGATAAGAATGTGTGATGCCCATTTGAACCGCGACGAACCTGCCCAGGGTGATCTTGGAAGAGTCCCGACTGACGGCCCAGCAGAACTTTCTGGCCAGGTTTTCTTTTTTTTTGCACGTGTAAAGACAGTTAAGATGAAAAAAAAAGAACTGGGCACGGCAGATTCTCGCGCCGTCCCGTCAGTTTTGATGTTTGTGTTCTTATGAAGGGCTTAGGTTTTCGTAACATGCACGCGGGTTTGTCAGCGGGCTACTTCAGCAAGGGCCCGAAAATGTTGTAATAAATGGTACGAAAATATGCTGTCAAACTTATTGCGAAGTCAGGTAAGACACTCCCGCAAAAAAAAAAACAGATATACATGCACGCTCTGTGCCGTGTAAGGCTTGTCAGCTAAGTGTACGGAAGAGTGAAATTTAATCAGGAGATAGGGTACTAAAGTATGAAGGATGAAATGAAGAACGTCAAGGCGCTTACGTAGTACTTGGGACTTTATCACATATTGAGAGCTTATTACTTGTGGCATTCCATGCGTTTGACTAGGGGGTAGAAAAGAGAAAACTTCGGAAGATGCGAACCTAAAAAAAATGAAAGCTGTTATCCAACAGTCGGAAATTTAGGTAGTGACCATAGCATCATTACATGCGCAGGCATATTAAAGGCGATTGTCTGTTTTTGGGACCTTCGACACAAAAATTTTGATCTGCGTGTCTGTCTGCCTGTTTGTCCACCCTTAACGGTATTCTAAACAGCGCCAAAAGGGCTAAACTATACTCCAAACGGCCGACCCCATCCGCAGGGCCCATCAATATTGCTAAAGATTCAGCGTTCATAGTTCTGTGATTGTTAATTAAAAAGAGCAATTATTGCGCATATCTGAGGCACCATAATAACGCGTCAATAATCTTTATGTGTGTCTTTTGACTGGAAAAGGCATACATAGGTGGTTCTAAGAACCGCAGCGTTTATCACGCTGCGCTGACAATGCAATGCTTGCACAAAAAGGCAACTGTTTTCAACGCTTTGCTAAGACGACAGGTTGGTGGCCCCTATCCGTCGCCTTGCGTTCTACACCTTATCGCCTCCGAGACGGGTGCGCACACCGCGCGCTTCATTTTCCAAGAAAACTGCCAGATAGCGCTGATGTCTAATGTGTGACGTGACTTGATGTGCTCGTTCGCCTCCACTGCATGCTCGAGGTACTCTAACGCAGCTCCTCCAGAATACTATTCACCGACTTTCTTGCGCAGAACATCAAATAAACGTTTTGTTCACTCTCTTCAGACGCAAGACTATCGTCTTTCGACGACATTTGCAGTGTAACAAGCAGATACGGGGCCAATTTTTGCAATGCATTACGAGTCCAAGCAAAAAAAAAAGTGGAGCTGCTCTTTTCTATCAAAAAACTAGATGGCTGGAAAATGCGAAGCTATTTGTATGAAAAGACAGCTAGCAGAAAGAAGAGGCCAAATGCAGGTCTGTGATGAGTAGGGCTATTGTGCACGATTCTACAATAAATGCCCCAATATTACGTGATGTTCACACTTTTGAAAAAAGAAAACAACCCCAAGACCAACGCCATAGAATGAACATTCAGTTCGTGTATCTATATTTTAATGGAAGGAAAATGAAACACTACCCGTGTGCACGTAATTTCTGGTCAAAGTAATTATTTCCTGGTAGTAGAAACTTGTGAGAACACCGCTCAGCGGCGAAATTTTTTCACGGGCTAGAACACCAAAAACCAAGCAAAATAATACTATAGAGTTCGCAACAATGTATACATTAAACTAGAATCGTGGTAAAGAAACAAGAGGGATCACCCACTTGTCAAAAATACCGTAACTATAGAACATGTGGTGCTGAGCTAAGCCCACTTTTTTGCGACGTTCGTGGTTTCTCAGGTGCTTTAGGCTTGCTTAATGGCAAAACAGGCACGGCGCGCTGCTGCGCTTTCAATCGAAACGTAGCCCCACCTCCGCGCTCTAGGGTGCTTGCGTCGGTAAACTTCAATGCGCGGCCACTGCGATAGTGGTGGCACCCTGCGGAACGATGCCACGCGGTGCGTTGTTCGTACTAAGAGTGTACGACACTGTACGCGTGTCTGTACTACAATTTTTTAAGTCACTCCAATAGCACTATAGCCACCATTTTCTGTTTTTGCACCAAAATAAAGGTGTCATATGTGCTTCTGACTAGCCCTGCCCTGGCATTAAATTTATAAACGCGCGTAGCAGAACAGTTTTCGAACAAGAGTTTTCCCTTCAGGGTCAGTAAAGATTTTGCAACTGGCGATCAGCGCCGCGGACTTGTATTACCTCTGTTCACTTGGTTGATAACAATGGAAGGAATGCTGTTGCATTACTTAGTGCATTGGTTTTGTGCATAGTATATTCTTGCCGGTGTTTGTATCCCAGTTTTGCAGTATTATTGTGGTCAGCGCCTTAGTCTAATACGTTTCCTTTTCTTTTAATGCGTGTAGACACTTACTTAAAAGCGCTTTCTTAATTGGTCTTCAGGTTTGTCTCTACTTCAGGCTAAAATACTTGAGAACCACTACCAAAATTATACCGATCGAAGAACCGGCAGTGTGGTAAAGGCGACCACGGGGGCTGCACAGTTTAATACAGACTTAGTACTAACAGTTTTCCTAGCCCCTAAGTTATATGACCGACTACGCACAGTGGCAAGAGGGGCCAGAACAAAAGAGGAAGTGTCGCTACTTTTGTCAGTAGCAAGACACTTTTGTGAAACAAAAGATTTGTCTCTCTTGTAATGGTCATCACATCGATATTGCGCTGATACTTGTCGCAGCAGCAATCACTATCCTCAATAACTACGTATCTATGTAGACAGATGTTAGAAAGAAAACAAATAAAACTGCAGAAATATTGCGAACGAGTTAGGCACACTTTCTTTATATGCTCTAGATACAGTGGCGTACCAACTCTTTCGTGAATGGGGGGGGGGGCAACCTACTGCACTCGTCAGCCAGCTTATGTATATACACAGTGTCGCACATAACTTGAGCCAAGACTTTGAAAATGAAAGACACTTCAGTGGCGAATCAAACTAAACGCGTACTACTCGCACTAGCCTGTAGGTACTCTGGCTATGTTTTCTCTCTCCCCTTACTAATTAAACTATATTTTAATTACCTTTTTCCTAAATATGGGCTGGAAACACAATATATGAACACTGACATGTAGAGCGCTTTCAGAAACCACCGACGAAATTGTTTTCTGTACGATATATCTAGCTCTGTTATTTATTTTTCACGTTGCAAAGAAAGCCTACATAGCAGAACTTTATATAGCAGTGCACTCGCGGTCCGTCACACGGCTTCTAATCGCGTTTCACAGGCTTTCGTTACAACGTGAAAAAAAAAACAGCGCGAGACGTGTCGCACAGGAAACAATTTAGCCGGTGGTGTCTGAAAGTGCTCTACATCTCAGTGTTCACGTTTTCGGTTGCCAGCTTATATTTACAAAATATAAGTAAATAAGGATTATTACTATTTAGTATGGGAAGACAAAAAAACTAGTCATAGTATTTACAGGCTACTGCGAGTAGTATGCGTTTGGTTCGATTCGCCTCCCAATTGCCTTTCACTTTCAATTTCTTGGCGCAAGTTACGCGGTACACACACACACACTATATATATATATATATATATATATAAATATATATATATATATATATATATATATATATATATATATATAGAGAGAGAGAGAGAGAGAGAGAGAGAATTTCGACGTACTCACACTCTATGTGATTTTTCATACACACCACTTATTCTATAGCGTAAAAAAAGGACAGTCAGTTTTAAGCAGCATGCACTGGGACAACACGTATATGTTCGTCATACATGATGCATGCGATTTTATTACAAGCGAGGCTTTTCACGCATTGCATCACAACTTTTCTTATGGGTACAATTATGTATACCGGCCTTTTCAAATGTCAATATTTTATCATTTAATGAAGTTTTTAATGACTAAAAACAGCCCACAAAGTATTCCGTTTTAAATGTGAAACACTCCTTGAGAAATCAAAGGTAGTTTGAGCATTAAAATCAACTTACTTTAGCTTCCCTCTTAACTCGAGTGCTCTGCTTTATTCATCGCCGCTTTGAAAGCTGCCTCCAGCGCTCCTAGTTGTCATAAGCAAGGCTGATAAGGTTTATTGGAGATTAAAGCGGAAACTTTTCTGGGTGCTTCCAGTACGGCAAAACTAAAATATTTATAAAGATTAGTCACACTCATGTGCTCACAGCAACTTCAGCAGAGTAGCGGTGATGGTAATCTTATTTTGATGAAAGAGAATGATTTTTCCAAAGCAGCAAATGGTTGGACCGGTCCTTGAAAAGTTTGCTCGTTCCCATCTATGACTGCTTCGGCAAGTTGCAGCAGAATAAAATCATGAACAAGTGATGTAATATATAGGGCCCCTGTTCAGCGCTAGTTTGCTCTTCAGTGCTACTGCACAGGGCGGAAAGCGTCGCAAAGAGCCTTCAAGAAAAATTGTCACTGTTGAATTGTTGGAAAAGTATCACTATAGTATAACATTCCCTCGTAATATTTTCTTTTCCACACAACAGCATAATTGAGTGAATACAGTGGTGAAGGAAAATTTTGCCTTAGTTGTTCTTTTCGCCTACGTGCAGCCGACATGTCGAAACGGGGAGAGGGAGGCTCAGCCCCCCCCCCCCAAACTTTTCTCGGGGGGGGGGGTGGCTTGCACCTGCCTGTCCCCCCGGCTGATACGCCTATGTCTAGATAGTGTGTGTGTGTGTGTGTGTACAGAAAAATTGAATTAAATTTATCATATTTATTATGTTAATTTGGTGGTTCATCAAATTTTGCTCTTATAGATCAACCACACGTTGGATAGCGTCGATTTTCGGCTTTTTCGTGAAAAAAAATGACTAACAGGTGATTCTCCAAATGCTTTAAAGCTCAATACATAACTGAAATTAGCGCCTTTTTTTACCCAAAAGGCAGAATAAAGCTGTTAAGCATGCAAAACTTACCGCGAGCGCTTTATCTTTTAATGGGAGACGATTGTGCCGATGGATTAACAGACTTCCGTACGCGCGCTCACTCAGGTAAAACGAGTGACGTCATGGTGGCATTGAGCAGGCTTGATAATCTTCTCGGTGGCATTGGTCTCTAAAGGCCCTTGTACTTCACGATGTCACTGCGCATTAAATGAACACCATATGGTCTTAATTTCCGGAGGCCTCCACTGCAACATCTCTCATAACCATATAGTTATTTAGGACCTCGAACTTCAGATAATATTATCAATCAGCATTTTACTTCGTTTAAGTTGCAGTTAGGTCTCGAAAAAGTGAGATTCAGATATTTGAAGAACATTTCTACCGTTTCCACGGTGGCGCAAGGAACACAAATGTTTTCACTTGCCATAATTCAAATAAATACAAAGACAGTGCGCATTTCTTTCATTTCCAACAATTGGCTTGATTGCACTATATGAATCTAAAACAGCACAGCTGATTGCACAGGATGCAACTAAATATTGTAATTTGATATAATTGAAAACGAAATCAATCTGTGTAATTCCTACTCATTTGCTCTGGTGTGACGTCATTTTCGTGGTTACTTGACGACTTGTTTTCACATTAAGGGAATCAACTGGCCGATACTTCCTGCTATTGATGCTGTAAATTGACTAGATCGGTCGTAAGCTTTTATGGTACCAAAAAAGTTGAACACGCCAAAGTCCGCCTCATAAACCTTCCATATTAGAAGCATAGTGAGTTCAAACGAAACCATCTTTCACTAAAAATATTTCCAGCATATAAACAGTCAATTAGAAAGGCTTTGCTCAAAAAAGAAAGCCCCCTAAAAACTTTTAGGACTTCGGATACTCAACATGAGAAGCCACGTCGATAAGTATTTTAGTGTCGCATAAGAAATGACTTATCTCCGTTACGTTCGCAGTTTTACGAGCACCTATTTTCTGAAAACAATGAATGGGAATACGCATATATTCACACCTTCTAAGTACTCATGACGCTAGCCATGCTTGTGCGGGAATTTTGGTGTACGACGCCGGCACTAAAACCTCGTGATTTATAAATGATCCGCTGAAAAAACCACACTGCTGATAGTGGTGAACATTGTCACGCCGCTTACCGAATTATCAAAAGAGAGTTAATAAATGCTTATTGTACGCACAAACGTTTTAATTCTGTTTTTCAACATCAAAGTGTAGTATTTCGGGTTACACAAAAGCTTCGGCGACGTATTTCCATCACGGAAACCACTTCGAAAAATAGGCACGACCTGAAAGCAAAGAAGTTCTATCAACAGGAGTCGAACACATGATTTTTCAGTCCATGACAGCAGAGGGCGCGCACGCTACCCACTGGCCCACAGCCACATGTACCGGAAGCTTTGCAAACGCGTCTTTTCTGTGTAACACTGTCTTTTTATTGTGCTCTTAATAAATTCAAATAATTCATTATCACTATGACATGCATGATTAGACGATAGTTGTAGCACGAGAACAGAACGACGACACAGAGACAAGAAGGACATGAAGGAGACGAGAGCTACGAGCGAAGGAAATAGCGCTCGTGTACTTCGTGTCCTTTTTTTCTCTCTGTCGCCGTTCTGTTCTCGCGCTATAACTATCGTCTTGTCATACCAAGTAGCCCAAGCTGCCACAATTTTAAGTTGCATGATTAGAGCTTCAACGCGTCGTTTTTACGAGTCCACCCCTATCGGCGCGTTTTCAATAGAAGTTAAAGTTTGTTGAATCAATAACTCAACGCCAAGCGGCGACAATACCCTTAGAGTTAACCGAACTCATAGCAACCATTCATACGGATAATAGCTCTACATCGCCTGGCTCTGATATAAGCGTTCTCCGTTCACTGTCACCCCATGAAACCCCTCGTTATCTGCCATGAAGTTCGAGAAGTTATGGTGTCCGCCTGCTGACCCGGAGGTCACACGATTGTATCCCAGCCACGGCGGCCGCTATTTCCATGCAGGTGGAAACGTTGAGTCACATGCACCTAAATTTATGTGTAAAGAAGAATTCTTAGGTGCTCGAAAGCTTCGACGCTCTCCACTACGGCGCCTCCTATTGTTATATCCTGCACTTGGGACGTTGAACGCCAAGCAAATATATCACGATAGCACACAATTGAGAAAGTTAACTTAGCACGTCTTTAGTTTGTTTTCCTTTACACTTCGTTTCTGTGTTGATGCGTGCCATACGGAGTTGTTATAGCGTTGGAGAATCAAATCAAGTGCTTACGGCTGCCTAAAGCTAAAAAGTAAAATGGCAGATCCCACGTACAGTGGGAATCGCTGATATGCGAAGCACGTATGGGGAAGGTTGATATGTTACTTTAAAATCAGCACCACATTACAAGGCGGAAGAAAATTATGCCGTACATGACTTTCATGTCATGATTATCACGTTTGACGTGCCATTTACCTTCGTCATCTATTCACGTCACCTGATACCAAATTTGGCCTATGTGCAGCAAGCTAAACGGCCGCGAGCAAGCTATGAGCGTAGCATGTAGTCATGTTTTATATGACGTGAATATCATGATCATCATGTTTGGAAGTGTTACATACCTTTTCCGTGCATTCATGTACTGTTATACCAAACTTGGCATATGTGAAGCTAGCGAAACGGCGGCGAGTGCACGTCACATCGAGGCGCGCACAAGCTGGGCGTTGTGACGCAACGCGATCACTCTATAGTCTGACGCTAGGCGCGACCAGCGTCTGTCCCCGAAGCCCGGCAACTGGCGCAAAATGCGGCATGCTGCATTTCGCGCCGACAACGTTACCTGCCAGCACTGCGTCCACTTACCTTCGTAATGCAAAAACGCCGGGCGTGTTCAAACACTCATGCGTCAAGGCAACGCAGCGCGGCGTGCGCCTGCGTGTAGACTGGCAGATTGGCGCCTGGCGTGGCAACGCCGGCGTGACGTGACGAAACGAATCCCGGCACGCACGCGCGCCAGGTCACATAGAAGTGTTTTGGCGCCTTGAGTGTGGCACGTAGGCATAATCTTATATGACATGCATCTGATGATTATCAAGTATGCGCCAGGCCCCGCCGCGGTGGTCTAGTGGCTAAGGTACTCGGCTGCAGACCTGCAGGGCGCGGGCTCGAATCCCGGCTGCGGCGGTTGCATTTCCGATGGAGGCGGAAATGTTGTAGGCCCGTGTGCTCAGATTTGGGTGCACGTTAAAGAACCCCAGGTGGTCTAAATTTCCGGAGCCCTCCACTACGGCGTCTCTCATAATCATATAGTGGTTTTGGGACGTTAAACCCCACATATCAATCAATCAAGTCTGCGCCAGTCACATACTTTCGCCGTCCATTCACGTGATGTGATACCAAGTTTGGCGTATGTGAAGCTAACGAAACGGCCGCGAGCGCATCATGAGTGTGGAATGTGGCCATTTTGTTTCATGACACGCATGTCACAATTATCATGTTTGGACACGTCATATACATATGTCATCTGCTCGCGTCACGTAATACTGAATTTAGTACACGTGAAGCTAGCGAAACAACCACGAGCGCGTCATGAGCGTAGAATGTTGTCATGTTCTTACATGACACGCATCTCATGATTATCAATCCGCAATTACCACCATAGAGCAAGGAAGCCGCTCATTAATTGAATTTAAAAAAAATACACACATATTTAGTAGGACTCCAAGAATACTTTTTCCTCTTTCTGTGGTATCACACAGGTTGTATTTATAATTGAAGTGTATACACTTGTGACATCTTCATTAATGAGATCTAATAAATTGGTTTGTTATTCGATAAATTTGGGTTTCTTCACAAATTCCTTGCTTTGCTTGTTATAAACTAAGTCTTGCAGACAGGTCTGTACTTAATAAAATGTTCATCTAACGTTTTTTTATATGTTTTGATAAAAAATTGTAAATTGCAACAGCTTCTTCGTTAAAACCTTTAAATTATGTGTACATTACTCCTTTTTTGCGCTTTATAGTCTTGGACGGGTTACAGCACCTTGTCAGGCAATAGTTTGCTTTTTTGCCAACCCTGACACTCACTTGTGTCTACTGTACTTTGTGTATTGTACTTTGTTGTATTTGTATAATGATAATAAAAAAATATCCGTATCATGTTTGCACCAGTCACATACCTTTATCAACCATTCAAGTCGGGTAATACCAAATTTGGTATAAGTGAATCTAAAAAAACGGCCGCCAGCGCATCATGAGCGTGGCATGTAGTCATGTTGTTACATGACACACATCTCATGGTTATCACGTTCGCACCAGTATCATACCTTCGTCGTCCATTCACGTCCCGTAATACCAAACTTGGTATATGTGACGCTACCGAAACGGCTGCGGGCGCATCATGAGCATGACATGTACTCATGTTGTTACAAGACACGGGTGTTATGATTTTTATGTTAAGGTTTGTCGCTTGTGTGCGCCATGCAATCATGCCATACCATACCAGTTTCGCAACATGCCATGTGAACGAAACCACTGCAAGAGCTGCAGGACCAAGAAAAGAAAATCATGACACTCGTGACATACATGTCATGATTTTCATGTTGTGACAAGTCAAATATGTTCTTAATACAGTCATGTTATGTCATACCAAGTTTGGTATCGATACCATTATTGAAACGGCCAGGAGAGCTAAAAGTCATAGGCGGCTAGATAGATAGATAGACAGACAGACACACAGACAGATAGATAGATAGATAGATAGATAGATAGATAGATAGATAGATAGATAGATAGATAGATAGATAGATAGATAGATAGATAGATAGATAGATAGATAGATAGATACGCTCAAAGTAGGCGAAGTTCGCTAATAAATGCTTCGGATTTTAAAAAAAAGCTGCATGACAAAAATGAAAGTAGTTCTGTCTGTTTCTTCATAATATCATCAACAGTGCCCAATTAGCAAGAACATCATCAATGCATGTTTCATTAATTAATACGTTCCGAGACAAGAAGGAAAAGTAGACAAGATGAGGCGCGCATAATATTAATGATATATAATTGCAATTTGAAGTGAGCGCATTCGTTTTAAAAAAACGTTGTCAGTTTAAATTGGTTGAAACGAGCATTTAGCTACAACAAAAACATCCCGGGTGTGCACGATGCATGCAGTACTGGTATACTGCAGCGTTATTATACATCATCATGTGTGCTGCTCGTAGGAAGTGCGCATAAAGCCGCACTGCGCGTGTTGTCGCGTTTCGATGGACGAAATAAAAGTTTATACACTCACACTCACTCACTCACTCACTCAATCAATCAATCACTGACTCACTCAATCACTCGCGACCGCGTGAAATAAACATTCCCCTTTCCACCGCAAAATCTGGCTGCAACACTTGAAACCACCTAAAACAATAACATTAGTGGAGTTGATTTCAAGGGCCATTCTTGAATACGGTTTTCACAGGAAGGTCCGTAGGCATAAGCACCCCCCCTTTGTTTGTTTATTCAGAATTGAAATACAAGTGATACAAGTGCATGTGTTATGTACAAATACAGAAGGAGGTCTCAAAGTCGCGAGACTGTGAGTGAGACCTCCTATAAAATCATACATGAGAGATACAACGCAATAGTAAACAGTGGTGAGGAAAGAAAATTTCAGGTATACAAAATGTACAGATATGCGCGAAATAGCGAATGTAAGTTACAAAAAATGTACAGCTAAGCATGCAAAAACTAACACGAAAATGCAATAACATTCACTCTGTATAGTATCAAGCATTAGTACGGTAATGATAGAAAAATTAAGATATATAAAACTTACAGATAAACACGAAATAGCGAACATAAGTTACACAAGGTGTACCGATGAGCACAAAAAACTAACAGAAAAATGCAATAACATTCAATTCATATGATACCATGCATTGAGAATTTAATAAGTGCGAACGCAAGCCTTTTTTAAACATGTGGTAAACTTGCCATAATTAGTCCTAGGTTTGGGTAAAAGGAAGTTATTAGCCTTTGCAAAACGAGTCGATGACGCCTGAGGAAACTGACTTGAGTGTAGTAAAGGAATCGGAAGTTTTCCATTTACATATTTGTAAATAAGAATGCCGAGAAAATATTTAGCCAGCTTCTGAACTGATAAAATTCCACGCAAACAGAGTAAGGATGATGCATTGGACATGAAGCCACTGAACGTTATTATTCTCAATGCTTGGTTTTGAAGATGTTGGATGGCTGATAAATGAGTGGCATACGTATTTCCCCATGATGAAATGCAATAGATTATGTTGCTGTGAAAGAAAGCGTAGTATAGTGACAACATTATTTCGAAACGAAAGAATGGGCGAACTTTTAGAAATATTCGAATGGCATATGCGGCTTTCCGCGTAAGCTCTAAAACATGTGAATTAAACTTTAAATGTTCATCTAATTTGACCCTGAGAAACATTGTACTAGAGGTAGAATGAATTTGAGTATCGATTACGAAGACAGAGGGGTTTCTAGGCATATTTCGATTAGGCGACGAAAATACAACGAAGTTTGACATTTTAGCATTTATGTTTAATTTATTCTTATTGAACCACTTCACGATATTTATCAAGTTGGTATTTAGTTTAAACAACATCGAGTCAACGTCTTTATCTGTAGTGAATATAGTGGTATCGTCCGCATAGAGTATACAGGACAATTGTGCTAGACATTGAGGAAGATCGTTTATATAAATTAAAAATAAAAGCGGGCCCAAAATTTAACCCTGTGGAACACCAATGTTTATGGTTTTAGGTTTGAAAAAGGTACCGGACACATATACCATCTGTTATCGATCACGCAGATAGTAACGAATTAGTTCTAGTGGGACGCCAGATACACCAATTGATTCTAGTTTCTGAAATAAAATGTCGGTGTAACAGACTGGTGTAATGCAAATTTCCATGATATCTCTTTGGGAAGCATGAACACACATTACAGAAAAGTGCGAGCATCGTTTCTAACTGCGACAGCCATAGGCGTATCAAACGTAAGGGGGGGGGGCAAAGGGGGGCGCCAGCCTCCCAATGATAAAAGTTGGGGGGACTGAGCTCCCACCCCCCTTCCGACAGTGGTCACTTTTTGCTGCATGGTGGGGAAACAAATAAGTAAGGCGTAGTTTTCTATAACAGCAGTAATCACTCAATTATGTTCTAGCGCAAAATGTAGTTATTACGAGGCCCCAACGTTTGCCACTGTGATCATTTTCCTTTTAGGTTCTAGTATATATATATATATATATATATATATATATATATATATATATATAGTGGGAGTAATAATTCAATGGGCCAGTTAGTCTTCGTGAACGTATGGGATATGGCACAACGGGAGCGTTGTCAACATGGATAAATATATTTATTTCTCAACAGTTTCGGGAGGGGTCCTCCCTTCATCAGGGGATGAGTTATACTGACATGAACTTCCAAACTTCGTTGCTGCCGCGTCCCTCTCACCTTGAAAGATGTTTGCGAGAGTGAGAGGGAACTAAAAAAGGGAAAAAAACAAAAAAGGGGAAGAAAAGACAAAAAAGAAAAAGAAAGAAAAGAAAGACAGTAAAAAAGAGGAAGAACCACTATCTATATATATATATATATATGTGTATATTTCACCTTCTTTTCTTTCTTGCTATTTACATTACGTTGGTTCGAATAGCTTCCCCTATACATTCCTTGGCTGTATCTAATATATATATATATATATATATATATATATATATATATATATAGAACCAGTGAGGTAGGTGTGCCCCCGCACTGGCGCGAAATGTTTTTCGTCACATAGGATGTCATCTCACCTAAATAGTGCTTAGAACTCCATTTTCACTATGCTTACACGATTTGATCGATAAGTAGGGTTTAACGTCCCAAAACCACCATATGATTATGAGAGACGCCGTAGTGGAGGGCTCGAAAAATTTCGACCTACTGGTGTTCTTTAACGTGCACCCAAATCTGAGCACACGGGCCTACAACATTTCCGCCTCCATCGGAAATGCAACCGCCGCAGCCAGGATACAAACCCACGACCTGCGGTCAGCAGCCAAGTACCTTAGCCACTAGACCACCGCGGCAGGGCCTATGTTTACCCAAACACACGCAATAATACTCGAACAACATTAGCGAAAAAAAACTAAGCAAAATATCATAAATAGTAAATCTTCTAAAACTAAAAATCTCAAAATGATTGATGTAGTCGTACTAATATATGAAAAAGAAACTTTGCTGCATCTTGAAAATTGTGGTATAAAGAAAAAAATTGTCCACTTTCTGCTCTTTATAAAAACAATATACAACGAGCCACGGATTCAGCCGTCGTTCTTTATAGGCGCGCCGGCATTTTCGGCCAGCTCCTCTGTGTGTAACGCCAACGTTGAGGTTTCCCGAGGTAAATGAAGGAAAACTGAGGGTCCTAATGGTGCGTAGTTTGCGGCTCACACTGCCCACTTCCGGAATACTGACAGCCAGTCTAGAAAAAAGGAGAGAGAAAGAAATAAGATACGGTTGATTTATGATGCAAGCCTCACTACACCACGAAGACCAGGTAATCGTTGATAAGTTGGGCACACTGACGTAGGCATCGCCTTTTACCACTTGCTGGAGACACGCACGTGCACACTATGGCCCTTATATCGGAGGAAGTGCCCAGGTCTACTTATCAATCCCGGCTATTCTATCAGCTTATACTTGCTTCTATGTAAATGTGTCCTTTATAATTTGTCTGTAGGCGTAATTTACGGCTATAATGCAGGTTAATGTCACCTACTTTTTGAATTAGCAGAAGATTTATCTCACGACCTAATAAAACAGCTGAAAGACTGTGTGTAAGACTACGTATAAAAAATGAAGTGAAATGAAAACACTAGTGCCCAAACTAGTCTTATGCGTACTAAGTAGTGAAAAATATGACTGGCGCATTTACTGTGAGAATTGGACAATGAAGACTGTCGTACAACCTCTTCAAAAAAGAAAAAAAACGGCCCAAAGTTTTTAACAGTGCTCGATTCAGTTGTTTTTGTTTGGGAAGAAACTCTCATACATCTCACGAACACTGTGCTCTTGCCCTGCCATGGTGGCCTAGTGGCTAAAGTACTCGGCTGCTGACACGGAAGTCGCGGGATTGAATCCCGGCCACGGCGGCTGCATTTACGATGAAGGCGGAAATGTTGTAGGCCCGCGTGCTCAAATTTGGGTGTACGTAAAACAACCCCAGGTGGTAAAAATTTCCGGATCCTTCTACTACGGCGTCTCTCTTATTCATACGGTGGTTTTGGGACGTTTAACACCACATATCAATCAAACACTGTACTCTTTCTTCTACGTTGTTTCTGCTTCTTGGTAGTAATCGCATTGCAATACATTTTATAAACGGAGTAGTAGTAAAACATTTCGACATGTATCAAGTACTGTACGTGCCATTTTCAAATAGCAGTACCGCGTTAACCAAACTGTTTTGCCAACAAGTGCAGCTGTCTTCCGTCAAGCTGTTCGGCTTCCTACAAGGCTTAAGTAACTTTCAGCGAGTACTGGTGGTGCCTACAAAAGCAACAGAAATTGGGGACAGCGGAAAATCGGCGGGTGTGGATTGAACACGAAATTCAGAGTTTAAGATACCCGTACAACAACAGAGTGATAATTAGAAATTGTTCTGAGAGGAGCCAACGCTCATGGGACAAGTGTAGGTAATAATATCAAAAACAATTATGAGTTTATCATCCTCACATGTGCGTGCACGGGGCAACAGGCAGAGGATAAGCCAGCCTTCACTCTCTGCTCACGATAAAACGGTGAAAGTATGCCCTATGCTTATACATTACAATCAATATCTAAGCCTGCAAAGAATACCTGCAGCAATGTAGGGGAAGTTCAATGAATGCTGACCCTGTTCAAACTTCATCTGGCCTACATTCGGAATGGCACTATCTTAATACTAAACTTTTGGAATATTGGTTCTGAGATCTTGGAGCTGCGCCTTCTCACGTGTGATGTTAGTTTGGGGACTCCGCTCTAAACCGCGCTGCAGCAGCTGCTGCTCCTGTGTGTGGATCATCTGCTTCTGGCGAGAACTTTGTCGAACGAACAGCTTCGCGAGGGTGAACTAACACCCGCAAAAAATGCTTTCGAGTACAATCACGAATTTGTTTTAGTAGCGGCCCAATCGACAGGGCCAAGAAACCCCCGACATGGCCGACGGGCATGCCGATGCCGCCGAATGCATTTCTGGTAAGAATGCGCAACTATTGTTGAATGTTTACGCTTGTCACCTGCAGTTCCCGTCATGTGATACTAATGAGTTCTGGTGTTTCGAAATTTCAATAAGCGCGCCTCTCTCCAGCATCTAAAAGATGTAGATAGAGCTTGTGAAACGTTGCGGTATCTCATCGACTTCGCGGTGGCGTACTACGTAAGTGCACGTGTTTATTGCGAAGTCGAGGCCGTCCATGAGATTCGCATGACTAATGCGACTATGGTCCTGCTAACACGTGGACTTGAAATGTTGTAGGCCCGTGTGCTCAGATTTGGGTGCACGTTAAAGAACCCCAGGTGGTCTAAATTTCCGGAGCCCTCCACTACGGCGTCTCTCATATTCATAGAGTGGTTTTGGGACGTTAAACACCACATATCAATCAACACGTGGACTTGGGAACTCGCCAAACAATGTCTCTGTGGCGATCCAGTGCTGCGCCATGTTGAAGAACTGCTCTCTGCCTCCGTTAAAAGAACGTTAGATTTCACAGCAATCCTATAGAAAAGGGCACAGCTGTCCTTCTCCTTAGGATATTTTTTTCCAGTGCAACAATAGTGATAGTGAAAGCGAGTACATGAATGAGAATTACAGATCCCTACCATTCTGGCATTCGCAAACAACGCAGGAGATAATTATTGCATAGCTGCTTTATAATTTGCTGCTTCGGTTGTCAGTCGACCGTTTGTGGCATCTACTCAATATGCAAAGGAGCAGAAAATTGCCGAATTTCAAATAATTATGCTTAGATTGCCACTATGGGCTTTGGCAAAGCGCAAGCTCGTGTTGTATCGCAGTGGGAGGAGCCTAGAGGGAAAAGTGTTGGTGAGACTTGGGGACGGATAAGTTCCATTTTTTCACACCGCCTGGCTGATACGAATGACTGTAGTTTGTCTCAGTAATGTTTGTTTAATGAGAGGAAGGTCACAAAGCAGTTCATATTAATGCTGCACAGGACCGTCGCTTAGGTATCAGAATATAACAAATAGGTATCGCTGAATATACACACCATGCACAGGGCCGCAAAGAACAACGTGGCAAAGGCAAGCCGGGTGAGTTCGTTTTCACGCTCATAGCATAACGAAAAGACTAAGAAGCTCCGCTTAAATCGTCAGCATTGCCTTAGGGGACAACTTGTAGTCAATGTACACTAACCAGCGACAGCAGGTATCGCTTACAAAGTTATGGTAAGCAGCGTGCTTGGTGTGTGCTTGTCTAGATCAGTAAAACTACGTGTATATGTACGTACAGCAACCAAATGAAGACATAGTCTCACCCGTCCTGCGCCGCTCAGCTGTGCTCACGAGGCGCGCTTACCCGAGGCGATGCGGAGGCCGTGTCATCGGTTACCTGTCTAGTAGGCTTCGCAAAAGGTTATGGGAGAGGGCACCTCACCTGGTGTAAGTCGCCTACGCTTGTAACCTGCGTGCAATGAATGGCTGGAGTACTGGCGAGGCGCTGGAACAGGATTGAAAGCTCACTGAAGAGTGGCGCGTATATATATATATATATATATATATATATATATATATATATATATATATATATATATATATATATATATATATATATATATATATATATATATATATAGGAAAGGGTATAGGCAAAAATAAAAATGCCTCTCAGCGAAGTGCTTGCTGCACACGGTCGATGAAGGCATGGGGTGCTTTCCTTTTCTGAGTTTGACTATTCACTTATTTCCCAGCTTAGGGTTCTTACGATAGATGTGAAAGCTAACGGTCGTTTTACATGTTGATGATTATATAGTGGCAAAGAGCAGTACTTCACCATTGCACTACACTCGCCGCGGAGGCATGCTGTGGCAGTTTTAAGAAACAAAACGCTGTGCTTTTGAAATGAGCGTTAAAAGCGGGTACCCAAGGCTGTTAAGACAGCGTCGGCAGCCACCACACACAATATAATCTATTGAACTGCTTCTTTAATGATTATTACCATGACGGTGGTTTCTAAACGGCATCGTGCCTCGAAAGTGCGCGAATTCTCGAAGTGACGTCATACAAGCGTGGTTAGCAGCGCCACCATCGGTGCCACACCGAGCCAATAAAACGTAGGCTGTTCCTTCCTCGTGTCCACTAGCACGCACATGGCACCTAGACCCGCCATGGTCGCTGTGCTGAAACTCGGGCAAAGACAACGTTTGGCAAACAGACGCAAGCCGACGCCGACCTTCGAGCATGCGCTCTCTTTGTCATAAAAAAAATTACTTCAAGGTATATTTGTTTATACTTGCCTCCCGTGAAACGGCAAGAAACGCCGCCATTATTTTGTATGGTCTGTGTTGAGAGCGGAAAAAATTAATATAAAGAGCTGAGACAAGCGTACTCAGGATTGGCAAGGCTTCAGCGTTTGTCGTCAGCCAAGTTATGTCGGGATTCGCGTGAAAGTGTTGTTATGAGCCAATTGTTATGGGCCAAGTTACTGTGTTCATGGTTTTATATCGTAATTTATATTTTAAATTTTTATACATTATTGCAGAGCCCATGCGATGAATAATACCACGTGTTTAGTTACACTACTTGTCCTTAAAACACCGTGCAGAGCACTTTCGGTAGGGGAAGATTGCTTTAACGGTAAAAGTTTTATAGCAAATCTTATCATAGGCTGGAAAAATCGTTCTAACTATTGCGAAACAGTTCTTTTGACTTGCTTCTATGCACACGGACAGCTGCTTCTAACCAAGTTCACATTACTTCCGCATCAAAGCCAATCCATCCAAACAGCTTTTTTTTTTGAAAATTCATTTCTTCTGCTGAAGCATGTCACCAAAGTCCTCGCCTAAAATTATAGGATACTATACGCGGAATTGAAATTGCTAGTCTCTAAAACATAAATTATGAGAATATTTGTCTGTACCGCTCACTATTCACATTTCTTCTGCAAGCGACTACTCGACTTCCATTTGTATGAATGCTACTAGCCATGAGGAAAAGCTACCAACCTATTGATTTGTGTACTGAGATGCAATCAATGTCCAAAGCATTCTGTTCGTGGAACTTCAAATCCAATAAAGGAAGTATGCGGGGTTCCTTTCAAGCAAGGGATAAAAATATTAGGTTGGCGTTGAATGCACTGTACCTGTTTTCGTTCAAGCGTCAAATCTCAGTAAAGAAGCATTCTAGAACTACCTGCCTGAATATGACAGTGTCGTCTTTTACTGCAGAAAGGTGGAAGTCATAAAGGCCTCAATACAGCACTTCTCTCTACCAGATTATCTCTCTTGCTTTTCTGTATACAAAAATTTGCGTTCTACGAGGAAGTAGAAGTTCTATTAGCGCAACCCTTTGAGGCTACATGCTTGACTCTCTCACGAGAGGATTTTTGAGAAACGAAACTGCACGCACGGAAACTTTTTCATAAGATCGGCAACTCCTTTGGGACGCTGCTCAAAGAACATCTGGTTTTCTGTACAGTGGCCAACAAGACTTCCATCAAACGAACTGAATTGAGGCTGCTGTGAAGTCGCTTCGATGGGAACCTGTTCGTAGCTTGAAGAGATTACCATCTTCAGTTCCTCTCATATGTTGAGAAACAGGCCGCACAAAGAATCATCTTATCTTTTGCGCAAATCAGAAGACTGGTTTAGAAACGTTTGATTTACATTTGAAGAAAGATAACTATCGAAACATCAATATAAACTTCATTGAAACTTTGGTTAATCATCTTCTATTGTTCACACTGAATAAATTTTTCATTGCATCTCTAAATTGCCATGAAAACGACGTTCTGAAAAACCTAACCAAGAATACGAGGGGAATGCAGTTTTAAAACTGGTCCAGTTGAGTGTGGCTACACTCTGTATATCTCGTTCTTTTGCTTTTAGAGCGCACCACTTAAGCGGCTGGTAATATGTTGAGTGCTGATGCCATTGACGTCGTTACCAGTGAAACGTACGATGAAGAGAGAGAGAGAAAACGTGGAACACGGTGACTTGCATCTTCGCCTATGCAATGCCTCGTACCTGCCCACGCTTCTTGCGGTAGCGCAACGCGTATACCTCTCACGCACGGGCTGAAGAAAGTGGGCTACTTCGAGAAGCTCGAAAATAAAAGACGTGCGATGGTCAGGTGGACACTTTTGGGGCACCTTTAAGCGGGAGACACATGGTGCTATTTGGCATCCAATGCGGCGCGTGACGCCGCACGCCGCGTACGTCAGTTTAAGACACATGCGGTGAACAGCCATGAGGTCTCAGGCTCCGCCCTAATACGGCCCCTCAGTTTGCACGCTCGGAAGACATCGTATCCTCTTTATTAGGCGCAAAATAAAGAAGATCACGCAGCCATGCTTTGTTGTCTGGTAAGTGACAACATCGCCAACAAAGTTATGCCTTCGCAAGTGACAAACATCGACACAGCCCACACTCGTTATCTATTCCGAACGTAGGCCTAGCAAGGCCGACGTCCTCGGTAGCACCGTTGTCTTTACAACGTGAGCTCATTGTCGAGCGCTTATTTTTACCAACACGATAAAAACTCGTACACTTATAGGACGCTTTCTCCCGTGCAACTGGTTTAATCAATGGCATCGATGTAAAAAGCAAAGGTGGGAACGAAGCGGGCCGATTCGCCGAGACTACCGGCACAACTGTTTGTTTACCTGAGAAGTGGGCTCTCATCGCGGCTCAACATCTCGTCGTTGGTGAACAAACTGGCGTTGCCTTGCAGAAATAGCACACTTTGACATCATGAGTCAAATTATGATAAAACAAACGTTGGATAGACTGTTTCTGACGTGAAATAAATATTTTATGTCAGAAACAGTCATCGAACGTTTTTGATGCCACTGGCAACGGCGATACTCCAAACAAAATGGCAGTATATCCACGAAGTGAATGATAGAGAGTGGGGCGAAGCATTCGTCCATCCATTCGTCCGTCTGTGTGACCGTCCATGCGTCCATCCGCCCGTCCGTACGTGCGTCTGTTCGTGCGTCCGTCCCTGCGTTAGTCCATGCATCCGCCCCTGCGTCCGTTCATGCGTCTATCCATGCATCTGTCTGTTTTCCCGTTCGTCCATCTATTCACACTCCAAGTACCACCATCTCGCATCTTTTTATCGTATATTCTCCATATAGTAGCACCGCCATCCAGCAGACATTCCAAGGACTAAACGAGAGATGGCACACGCACACTTTCTTACGGCTTGCGCTTCGGGTCAACTTCCCACCTTTAACCACCTCGAGTTCATGGTATATACTAGCTCACTGTATTCATCGAACTGCGGCCCAACGCTCGCTAAACCTTTCTAAAACCAAAGAGGTTACGCCCAGCGAGTGTAACGTAGCAACCTTTTCCTGTCAGATAGTGCTCAATGTACATGCCAATGGCTGCTAATGGGAAACGATAGACAAGAGAATTCGGCTTTTACTTTCTTACGGCTTGCGCTTCGTATCTACTTCCCACCTTTAACCACCTCGCGTTCACTCATCGTTTAATATTGTAGTTCATTGTATGCACGGCACTGCGGCTCAACGCTCCTTAAACCTTTCTAAAACTAAGGAGGTTACACCCAGCGAGTATAATGTAGCAACTTTTTCTTGTCAAGTAATGCTCACTGTACATGCCAATGGCTTCTAATGGGGATCGCAGCATGTGCGTTAACTAAAAGCCGAATGCTCCTGTCTCTCATTCCCCATTAGCAGCCATTTACATGTACATTGAGCGCTATTTTTTTATTGTTCAACAACGCACAGAAAAAATCTCTCACCGGCACCAATTTGGATGTCAAAATCTTATAGTCGTTACATACTACAACGGCTACGAGGGATGAACGGGTGCCGCTACAAGAAGATTCACCCCTAAAACACCAAAACGATCGGAGCGGTGAGGCAGACACTTGCGACGGGCGCCCACCAGTGGCACTCCTTGTCACGTTTCCACGCTGCCATTGGCTGCGGCCGCCAGACCGGCGCGGTTGCCTCGCGGCTATATATAATTTCAGCAAGTTGGATGTGCGCGTGGCGTGCGAATCGTCGCCGCACGCTTTTGCATCCTATTAAACGTCTGTCAGGTGCAGCTGTCGGTAGGAGCAGTCCTACGGCAAACGGATCCGAATTCGCACAATGTGTCTCCCGCTTTATAGTGCGGCGCAGCGTTCGCGTCTGCCTACAGTGTTGGATGTTGCTTATACAAGGCTCTCCACCTTACGTTGAAGCGAACACCGAGCACTTTGCTCCCATTCGCGTCGCGCAGCTTCGTGTTGACTTCTGCGTGTTTGCTCAACTTATCTATAAATCGAACCGCCTTACAAGGTGGGATAGTTATAAATGCGAAGCATTTCTTAGCAAACTTCGGCGACTTTCAGCGTATCTATCTATCTAGGCGCCTACGACTTTTAGCTCTCTTGGCCGTTTTGATAACGGTATCAATGCCAACCTTAACATGGCATAACATGACTGTATGCAGAACACATATGTTTAGTCATGCCCTGAAAATCATGACATGAATGTCATGATTTACATTTCATGGTCCTGCAGCTCTTGCGGTGGTTTCGTTCACCTGGCACTGTGAAAAACTGGTATGGTATGACAAAATTGCATGGTGAATGCAAGCGACAGACCCTAACATGAAAATCGTGACATGACTAGATGCCACACTAGTCATGTCACGATTTATATTGGTATATGTGACGATTTATATTGTATATGTATTGGTATTGGTATATGTGAAATTGGTATATGTGACGCTAGCGAAACGGCCGCTCGCGGCCGTTTCGCTAGCGTCACATATATCAAATTTGGTATTATGGTGCGTGAATGGATGACGAAGCTGTGTGCCTGGTGAAAATATAATAATCATTAGATGCTTGTCATGTAACAACATGACTCCATGCTATGCTCATGATGCGCTGGCGGCTGTTTCGCTAGTTTCGCTCATACCAAACGTGGTATTATGGGGCGTCAATGAATGACGAAGGTATGATACTGGTGCAAACATGATAAATAAGAGATGCGTATCATGTAACAACATGACTACATGCTACGCTCATGATGCGCTCACCGCCGTTTCGCTGGCTTCGCATGTACAAACTCGGTATTACGCGACGCGAAAGAACAACATTCGTACATGACACATCCAAACATGGTAATCACGACATGCGTGTCATGTATCAACATGACTATATGCCACACAGGTGATGCGCTTGCGCACGTTTGCTAGCTTCTCAAATGCCAAATTTGGTATTACGTGACGTCAGTGGAAGACGAAGATATGTGACTAGCGCAAACATGATAATGATCAGATGCGTGTCACGTAAGAACATGACTACATGCCGCAGTCAAGGTCCCATTGAATTTTAACGTGAGGTGGTGCGCGTGCTCGTCCGCGTTCATTTCGTCGCGTCACGCCGGCGCTGCGACGCCAGGCGCTGGTTTTCCCATAAACTCGCAGGCGTGCGCCGCGCTGCGTTGCTTTGACGCATGCGCGTTTCAGCACGTCCGGCGTCCCTCCGTCACAAAAAGAGGAATACGCAGTGTTGTCTGAGTTACGCATTGGCGTGAATTTCGCGCCGGTTGCCGTCGGACCACGACGAAGGACGCTGGTCGCGCTGGTCACACCTAGCGTCAGACAATAGAGTTCTCGCGTTTCGCTAATGTAGCGTCACTGTGCCTCACGTGTGCGCGCGTCAACGCTACATTGGATTATATTGGGCCCTTCATGATGCGCTCGAGGCCGTATTGTTAGCTCGACATTTACCAAGTTTGGTGTTACGTGACTTGAATGGATGAGGAAATATATGTTTGTGCCAACATGATAATCCTGACACACGTGTCATGTAATAACAAGACAAAATACCACGCTAATAGCGTGCGCGCGGCCGTTTCGCTATAGCTCCACATATACTAAATTTGGAATCACGTTACATGAATAGATGAAGGTAAACGACACATCCAAACATAATAATCATGGCACGGAAGTCATGTTCGGCATCATTTACCTCTACATCGTAACGCTGTGCTGATTTTTAAGTGACATATTGTCACGGGGTCGTGACGTGGCCGAAGAATTAACTCTCTATTTGGGCGAACCTGTGCCCGGTAAACGGAAAGTCCAATTACAGCAGCAGTCTCGCGCAGATAGCAATCTGGGACTGATAGCGGCGAACGGAGCGTCGGCCTTCGATCAACAACTGACAAGCGAAGCGCGTCGGCATTTATACTCTTGCCGTCGAATGTTCTAGCGTTATCGCTGGTGGTGGCGTAGGTTCCAGAACAATCTGTACCGTGTTGCGAAGCCACCTCCGAAATCCCACCGCTGACCTCCACTGTTGCGAAAGACGGCGACGCCAACACGGTCCCGAAGGCGCCACTGCTTTCAACTCCGCCGGGAAGGTCACCAGCCGTTTGGTAGCGTATGTTTCTCAGCTCGCGACTGCTTCTGCGCAGAGCTGATAAGACGAGCGGACGAGACGACGGTGAGTTAAACAAGGTTTATGTACAGCATATATACAGAGGCGTTACAATTTCGGCACTGGGGCCGACAGAGACTCGAAGAGCCGAACTCTCCTCTCTAACACATAGGTCAGCTTTTCGCCTAAGACCGCCGACTCACACACATGTCGGCTCTCCGACACGGGGACTCCTCTCTCATAGGACCGCCGATCGCGACGCGCCGCAGGGCTTCTTTTATTTGCACTGGGTCCAACCAAAATGTCCAATCAGAAGCGCCGCTGGTCGTCAGGGCAGATTCCTCCAATGGGGTCGCCGCTGGGCCACGTTACCCCCCCCAGACACGAAGACGCCGGCTCGCTGTCACGTGCGCTGCTGACTCACTGCACGTGGGCCAGAGATGCGCTGCGCGTGTTTACGCCGTTGAGTTGGTCGCGACAGGCGGACTGCGGGCTGGCCTTGACCCAGATTGCCTTTTTCAGAGGCACGGACGTTTGACGAGGACTCGCTGGCATAACAGCACCCCCGCCGCCAGACAATGCGCCGAAAAGACGAGCTGCTTCCACGTGGCTCGGATGACAGGCGCGCTCGTTCGCCAGGTCCCTCCAGGTTCGCCTCCAGGGCCATGGGAAGAATGCAGCTCCAGACCGTTCCGGGAACACATCCCATTCTTGACGACGGATCCCAGCTCCACTGGCTTGTCGCCACAACTAGTCGACCAGCTTCACTCGTCTCTTCTGACCACCTTCGGTTTCAGCACTTGTCGACAGTTCTGCAACTTGTCAAGAACGGATCGACAACAGACAACACACGACACAAGCAAGTGCCCTCGGTCCCCCGACAGAACAGCAGACAAAGTATAGTACAACATATACCTATCTACGTGTCTATCGGAATTTTGTTCCCTCTACATCAAGAGTCACATGTGGGACACAAGACTCTTAAAGTAAGAACTTGAATTTTTCACACTTACAACAACGCAACGAATTAGAATACCACATAAAGTTGGCCCCTTGAGATCACTCTGAACGAGAGCGCTCAGCCCAGGTCGTGATGAGGTCAAAATTTTGCCCCGAATCGCCAGCGAGAAACCGAAAAGTTGAGAAGTTACTAGCTGGAACGCACTGCTCAATGCACCTGCATTAGCGTTTACCTTTCCTTTATTTTTTTTTGATAGTGAACGTCAAAGTTGCGCTGTGGAGCAACATGCTCCACTTCAGTAACCGGCCACTTTTAGGCGACGATACCTATGCGGCACCAAGAGCGGCTCACACTTTCGACGTTGCACAGGGGAACAACGATACGGCTTGCTACGGATTGACTCCTCACCGCTTAGCTCGATATCGTGTTCGATCACCCTCGTGTTTCCGGGGCGGTCCGAAAACACGTCTTCAAACTCGGAACCAATCTTTCTCAGGTCCTTTTTCTCAGGTCCTCCTTCACTTAAGCTAGGCTCTAGGTTTATCTGCTCCCGGATTACTTTCGATCCCCCTTCAATTACCTCACTAGAACTCGAAATTTCTGCTTCCTCTTCCTCTGAAGCATTCAACAACAGATTTACGACCGCTTGATGTTGAACGTATGGTTTCATCAAGTTGTACATTTTGTCCGGCCGCCTTCCTAATTTCACTTCATAATTTGTATCGGGAAGCTTCGATATTACATTGGCAGGCCCTTCCCAATCAACCTCAAGCTTGTTTTTTTTGAACGGCTGCAGCAGCATTACCTGGCTTCCTACTTCAAAAGCGCGCTTCTTCACCGATTTCTCGTAGTGCTCCTTCGACAGCACTTGTGTCGCGTTTTTGTGGCTTTCCACTAGCGCTTCAATCGAGAGGTCCTAACGCTGCTCTCGAATGAGCGTCTCTCGATCAACTCTCGGCAGCTCGCTCCAACTTTCCGCTACAGGCGAGAGCGTTGCAGCCCTCTCGCTCTGATTCAATGGCGCCATGTCGTTTCCCCCCACGCATACCGCGCTGGCCGCTTCCGCGACGGGCCGCTCGCGTGACTGCTCACATGACTCATGCGGAAAATTTCCCTTCTGGGGTTCCGTCGACCCCCCGACAAGGTCACTTGAGAGTTCACCGCATTGAACAAGGTCAAGCTTCCGCGCTTGCGATCGCGTGAGGGCCATGCACGCTAAGATGGGGAAGAACGATTTGCCCTGCTCTTTGAGAAGCTGCTCCGAGTTGTTGGAGAAAAGATAAGGAAAACGATCATTTAGCGCGGCAGACACAGCCGCTTCAGTGCGAAGCTCACCGAACGGGCCTTCAATGACAACCGTGGCGATTGGTAAGCGAACACTCTGCTCCTCGGCGACTTGCCTGATCCACGCGCATTCTCCTGTAAAGTCATCCGGAGACACCAATGAAGGATGGACAACGTCCATAGTTGCCGCTGAGTCTCTAAGTGCTCGGCACGTTTTCTCATTGACCCTAATTTCTTGGAGATACGGCTCCAACAACCGAATGTTTTTTTCTGATTCTCGGATCGTTGCGAAGGCAAACTTTTCCTGACAGTTTCTCGCGATGTGTCCTTCCTTTTTGCAGTTGTAGCAGATTAGCGGCTTCCGTTTGTTTTCCGATTCAAATGCCTGTGTGGTAGAAACCTCACTCGATTTCTCCGCTTCTGTTTGCCCTTCCCCTACACTGTCCTTCGTAAGAGACGGGTCCTTCTTGAAATTACGGTGCGGAACGGGTTTCCGTTGATCAGGTTTCCTTGAAAAGCCCTCTTTTCTTTCATCCTTTTCAACGCGCACTGCCCTGCTATGCAACTTTCGGCGAGTATAATACTCCTCAGCTAACTCTGCTGCCTTGTTTAGCTGTACTTCCCCAAGTCTGTCCTGCAGCCAAAGTCTGACATTATCCTCGATGCAGCGGTAGAATTGCTCCAATGCAATGCATTCCACCACTTTATCGCGGTCGTCATAAACACCTTCGCCCTTGAGCCATTCGAATAAATCGGCTTTAAGACGAAACGCGAAGTCAACGTGTGACTCATTCCCCTTTTCAGCATACCGGAACCTTTGCCTGAAAGCCTCGGGTGACAACTTATAACGTCTCAAGAGCACTTCCTTAACCTCGTCATAGCTCTCAAACGCTTCCCTCGACAAGCAAGTTATCGCGTCGGACACTTCGCCGGGAAGAAGAGCTAACAGGTTCCGCGCCCAAAGAGGCCGCTCCAAAGCGTTTCGCTCACAGACGTGTTCAAACTTGACGAGATACTTCGCCATGTCCTCGCCTACTACGAACGGTGGCAGTTGGTCCCGAATTTTAAAACCGCTGACCTGAACTGTTGGAGAAGCTACGCTAGGCGCCTGCGAACACTGTAGGATTGCCAATTCTAGTCGTTTCATCTCAAGGCGCTCCTGTCTCTCGGCCTCCTCGCGCTCGCGACGTTCACGCCTTTCAGCTTCCTCACGTTCGCGAGCTTCGCGCCTTTCAGCTTCTTCGCGAGCTTCGCGCCTCTCAGCTTCTTCGCGAGCTTCTACTTCTCGCCTTTCAGCCTCCTCACGGCGTGCTTTAATATCCACCCAGGCCTCATCGACTTCCTCAGCCGACACTCCCTCATCCTTCACGATCTCAAGGATCGCTTGCTTTCGTTTCGCACGGCCCAAAGTAATGCCGAGTTCCTCACAAATTTCGATGAGTTCCTTCACCTTAAGGTTCTCCATCGTTCACACTAGCGTCTTGCTGTTTGCCCCTGTTAACAATTTACTTGCCGTACCCACTATAAGCCTACTAGCAAGACGCGCAAGCAAATTTTAACACTCCCGTGTTTACACCCTCCGCATTACCTTTGGTTTCAAAGCGCTTCGACTTGGCTTGAAACGATCAAAGCTCACTTCAATGCTTCACACAGCCCTTCTCTAAACTACTACAACCTGAGCTAGAGTAGTCTGGTGAACTGAGTGGAAAACATCAGGCACTCACCGCATCGATGTCGCTGACGCCGGCCGATCCCGCAGCTGCCAACCACTGTTGCGAACGCTGCCACCGATGCCACCACTGTTGCGAAGCCACCTCCGAAATCCCACCGCTGACCTCCACTGTTGCGAAAGACGGCGACGCCAACACGGTCCCGAAGGCGCCACTGCTTTCAACTCCGCCGGGAAGGTCACCAGCCGTTTGGTAGCGTATGTTTCTCAGCTCGCGACTGCTTCTGCGCAGAGCTGATAAGACGAGCGGACGAGACGACGGTGAGTTAAACAAGGTTTATGTACAGTATATATACAGAGGCGTTACAATTTCGGCACTGGGGCCGACAGAGACTCGAAGAGCCGAGCTCTCCTCTCTAACACATAGGTCAGCTTTTCGCCTAAGACCGCCGACTCACACACATGTCGGCTCTCCGACACGGGGACTCCTCTCTCATAGGACCGCCGATCGCGACGCGCCGCAGGGCTTCTTTTATTTGCACCGGGTTCAACCAAAATGTCCAATCAGAAGCGCCGCTGGTCGTCAGGGCAGATTCCTCCAATGGGGTCGCCGCTGGGCCACGTTACCCCCAGACACGAAGACGCCGGCTCGCTGTCACGTGCGCTGCTGACTCACTGCACGTGGGCCATAGATGCGCCGCGCGTGTTTACGCCGTTGAGTTGTTCGCGACAGGCGGACTGCGGGCTGGCCTTGACCCAGATTGCCTTTTTCAGAGGCACGGACGTTTGACGAGGACTCGCTGGCATAACAACCGTTCGCACAGTGGGCGTGATCTTATCGAAATGATCTACTACAGTCCGAAACCTTCTCGAAAACCGCGCTGAGAATCGTGTGGTGTTTTGGGACGATAACAAAAACTTGGGAAATGGAACTTGGTAATATCAACCTTTCTTATTCATGCTTCATATATCATTGATTCCAACTGTAGATGGGATCAGCCAATTTTTATGATATGGTAGTATGGCAATCGTAGGTCTTGTTTTTATTCTTTCACAGTATAAGTAGCTCCTTGGAAGGCGACCTGTGTTTTCTTTCTGATATTAGCTAATAATTGAGCGTTATCAAAAAATGGAAAAAACTTTATCGAATGCCTAGCGATGTTTACCTATCTTGGCTCAGCTCTTCTTCGAGAGAACTTCGATGCATTTGCGTCATTGCCTCAGCACTCATATCCTATGATGACTATTGAGGAAGCCTAGTCTCACGCCTTAAAATCACCACTACTGGGTGATCAAACAAAAAAAATCACCTTTCCGACAACATTTTCTTCGAAACATTCGCCCCCTATCTGTATGTTACGCTGCAAATGTCGTCGAAAGACGGTAGTCTTGCGCCTGGTAGGAGTGAACAAAACACATATTTGATGTTTTTCTGAAGAAAATCGGTGAATGGTATTCTGGAGACGCTGTGTTACCCCCGTATTCAGAAATGCTCCTCGACTCGACTTTCACCCTTCACTTGACAGAGTTGCGCACTGCGCCGCTGCTGGGCTGAAAATTACGTTGCGCTACTCAAGAATAGCAGCAAATTATCACTGATATGCAGTGACTTTCCCTGCCTAGAGATGGTGCTCCCATCGGCTTTCCCCAGTGAAGGTGGAGCGTTGAGTGAAGGGGCGTTCTAGAGTACGGGGGTTAGAGTGCTTCGAGCGTGCAGTGGAGGCGAACGAGCGCATAAAGTTACGTCACACGTGAGACGTGAGCGCTATCGAACGCTCATGTCTTACGTGTCAGGCAAAACAAAGCGCGCGCACCCTGTGCGCCCGTCTCGGAGGTGATAAGGTGTAGAACTTAAGGTGACGAGTAGGTGCCACCACCGTGTCGTCTTAGCAAAGCGTTGGAAACACTTGCCTTTTCGTGCAAGCGTTGCATGGTTAGCGCAGCGTGATAAACGCTACGGTCCTTATATTTACTTATGTATGCGTTTTCTAGTAAGAGACTTACATCTAATATATTAACGTGTCAAAGTGCCTCAGATATGCGGAATAAATGTTTTTAATTGACAATCGCACAAGTATAAACAAGTCATCATCATCATCATCATCATCATCATCAGCCTGTCTACGTCCACTGCAGGACAAAGGCCTCTCCCATGTCCGCCAAATAACCCGGTCCTGTGCTTGCTGTTGCCAATTTATACCCGCAAACTTCTTAATCTCATCTGCCCACCTAACGTTCTGTCTCCCCCTACCCCGCTTCCCTTCTCTTGGAATCCAGTTGGTGACCCTTAATGACCAGCGGTTATCCTGTCTACGTGGTACATGCCCGGCCCATGTCCATTTCCTCTTCTTTATTGCAGCTATGATATCCTTAACTCCAGTTTGTCCCCTAATCCACTCTGCTCTATTCTTGTCTCTTAAGGTTACACCTACCATTATTCTTTCCATTGCTCGCTGCGTCGTCCTCAATTTAAGTTGAACCCTCCTTGTGAGTCTCCAGGTTTCTGCTCCGTAGCTAAGTACCGGCAAGATACAGCTGTTATATAGCTTCCTCTTGAGGGACAGTGGCAATCTACTTGTCATAATTTGAGAGTGCCTGCCGAATGTGCTCCACCCCATTCTTATTCTTCTAGTTACTTCTATCTCGTGGTTAGCCTCTGAGGTTATTACCTGCCCTAAAAGACATAGTCTTTTACAACTTCAAGTGCACTATTACCTATCGCAAAGCGCTGCTCCTTTCCGAGGTTGTTGTACATTACTTTTGTTTTCTGCAGATTAATTTTAAGACCCACCTTCCTGCTCTCCTTGTCTAACTCCATAATTATGAGTTGCGATTCGTCCCCTGAGTTACTCAGCAATGCAATGTCATCGGCGAAGCGGAGGGTACTAAGGTACTCTCCATTAACTCTTATCCCTAACTGTTCCCATTCTAGGCTTCTGAAAACGTCCTGTAAGCGCGCAGTGAATAGCATTGGGGAGATTGTGTCCCCCTGCCTTACACCCTTCTTTATTGGTATTCTGTTGCTTTTTTTATAAAGCACTATGGTAACAGTTGATCCCCTGTAGATTTCTTCCAGAATGTTTATATATATTTCATCTACGCCCTGATTCCGCAGTGTCTGCATGACGGCTGATATTTCTACTGAATCAAACGCCTTCTCGTAATCTATGAAGGCTATGTATAGTGGTTGGTTATACTCTGAGGATTTCTCTATTACCTTGTTGATAGTATGAATGTGGTCAATTGTTGAGTAGCCTGTTCGAAATCCTGCTTGTTCCTTTGGTTGATTGAATTCTAATGTTGTCCTAATTATGTTAGCAATTACCTTTGTAAATAGCTTGTATACTACAGAGAGCAAGCTGATCAGCCTGTAATTCTTCAAGTCATTGTCATCTCCTTTCTTATGTATTAAGATGATGTTAGCGTTCTTCCAAGACTCTGGTACTTTTCCCGTCAGGAGACACCTCGTAAATAGAGTGGCTAGTTTTTCTAACACAATCTGTCCTCCATCTTTCAGCAGATCTGATGTTACTTGATCCTCGCCAGCAGCTTTGCCTCTGTGCATGCTCTCCAAAGCTTTTCTGACTTCTTCTATCATTGCCGGTGGGGTGTCGTCTGGGTTACTGCTAGTTCTTATAGTATTAAGGTCGTGGTTGTCTCGGCTACTGTACAGATCTCTGTAAAACTCCTCCGCTATTTTAACTATCCTATCCATATTGGTAGTTAATTTGCCTTCTTTGTTCCTTAGTGCATACATCCGCCTTTTGCCTATCCCAAGTTTCCTCTTCACTGCTTTGACGCTTCTTCCGTTTTTCAGAGCGTGCTCAATTCTCTCCATGTTATACCTTCTTACATCGCATACTTTACGTCTATTAATCAGCTTCGAAAGCTCTGCCAGTTCTATTTTGTCTGTTGTACTTGACACTTTCATGATTTGACGCTTCCTAATTAGGTTCTTCGTTTCCTGGGAAAGCTTGCCGGTGTCCTGTCTAGCTACCCTGCCTCCAACTTCCACTGCGCACTCCGTGATGATACTCGTCAGATTATCATTCATTGTATCTACGCTAAGGTTGGTTTCCTCGCTAAGAGCAGAGTACCTGTTCCGCAGTGACACTCTGAATTCCTGTACTTTTCCTCTCAGTGCTAGCTCATTGATTTGCTTCTTGCGTATCAGTTTCTGTCGTTCCTTCTTCAAGTCTAGGCGGATTCGAGCCCGTACCATTCTATGGTCACTGCATCTTACCTTGCCAACCACTTCAACATCCTGCACGACTCCTGGGTGTGCAGTCATTATAAAGTCTATTTCGTTCTTATTTACGCCATTAGGGCTCCTCCATGTCGACTTGCGGTTTTCTCGTTTTCGGTAGAAGGTATTGAAAATACGCAGATTATTGCGTTCTGCGAATTCTACTAGTAGCTCTCCTCTGGCGTTTCTAGTGCCGATGCCATAATCTCCTACTGCCTGGTCTCCAGCCTGCTTCTTCCCTACCTTTGCATTAAAGTCGCCCATTACTATAGTATACTGTGTTTTCACCTTACTCATTGCCGATTCCACGTCTTCATAGAAGCTTTCAACTGAAGCGTCATCATGGCTGGATGTAGGCGCGTAAGCCTGTACTACCTTCATTTTGTATCTTTTATTCAGTTTGATTACAATGCCTACCACCCTTTCATTGGTGCTATAGTAATCCTCTATGTTGCCAGCTATGTTTCTGTGAATTAGGAACCCTACTCCCAGTTCTCTTCTGTCTGCCAAGCCCCGATAGCAAATGACGTGCCCATTCTGTAGCACAGTATAGGCCTCATCTCTCCTCCTAACCTCACTCAGCCCTATTATATCCCATTTAATGCCTTCTAGCTCCTCGAATAATACAGCTAGATTTCCCTCACTAGATAACGTTCTAACGTTAAACGTTGCTAAGTTCAAGTTCCAATGGTGGCCTGTCCGTATCCAGAGATTCCTAGCACCCTCTGCTGCTTTGCAGATCTGACCGCTGCCGTGGTCAGTTGCTCCGCAGCTGGTGGGGACTGAGGGCCGTGAGTTAATTGACGAATGCCTACGGGAGGGGGTGGCCAGATACTGCACCAGGGTGGCCAATCCTTCTCTGGTGAGATCATCGGTGCGTACCGGCTTTAAGCCGGTACGCACCGATGATCACACCGAATGAACAAGTATAAACGCTGAATTTTGGGCAATATTGGTTTTCACACACGGGCTCGGGTAGCGCTTGTTATCTTGGTTCGATGTCACACGAGGATGAATCGATGGTGGTGTGCGTGATAACGTGTGTCAACCTGACGACGCATAAGTATTATGAAGTCCATGTATGGCAGGCTCTACCATCTGAACTACAGGCCTAAGAGGTGGTAAGGTTGCTTAACTTGGCAGCATAGAGAGACATAAATTCATTCCATACTTTCGGTCGTGCGCATCGGCTACCTTACACTGTCTTTGCTTGGGCTTGTTTTCTCTTCGCCGTAGACAACGTAGCCCTCGATGAATAGCATTTGCTTCATTTCTCCGCCTGTCATTATCTTTCTATTGCTCTTCCCACTCTATGCCGAAAGTTGCACAAGACTCATGTACATGGGAACTCTCAGGAATGGTTGGGATGACGAATAAATGCATTGTGCAAGAACTTGAAGATGCTTTTACTGCACACATTATTTAAAGAAATACAGCTCTTGATACCAAAACATAGATGTGGAATAGCGGTCTCTGAGCTTCTTGAAAATCATTATTCGTTGAGCAAGTACACGAACTGAAAATGCTGTATGATTGAACAGAAGGCTGGTTGAACTTGAAGTATATCGTGTGTCGTAGATGCACGATTATCACCTTCATGAACGAGCCGCTGCTCTCCTCTGTCGGCTCGCTTCTGGCAACAGAAGAGCTGTTAAAACCGAGATTGGTCGTGTGTCGTAACTACAAGTTTATTTCAATAAACTTGCATCTGTTATCTTCATCCTCTTCTTCATCGCTTTGTGTCCTTCTTCTTCGCTTCATAACACGTGCGCAGATCGGCCCGGTGTAATATGCAATAAATCAGTCGCGGGAGAAGAGTGGGCAGAAACTGAAAAGAACATAAAAAAGGTAAAGGCTTTCACGAAAATAATTATTTGTGAGGTGAGATTCCAATCCGCTTGTCCACGATCAGCAGGCTAACGTCTAAACTACTCGCCTATCCAAGCACTCAAGCATATGATAGCATAACCTCGTATTGTAAACTGCAGCGAGCGAGTAGGAAAGGGAAATGAGCGTGGGAAGCGAAGAAGGAAAAGCGAGTACAGATTGAGATAGAAATAGAGAAAAAATAGAAAGTGCAAGCAGAATCATGTATAGCGAACTAGGGGAGGGAAGTAGCGCAGTTAACGGCTAAAGGCGAGTTCACACTGGGCCTCGAATAGATTGAAGGCAGTGGAACTCATTAGAAATTCACTCGCTTCATCGCCTCAGCGGCTCGAAAACCATGTCGCGCGGCCGCAACGAAAAATTGGTCCGAGACCGATTTTCCCGTCACGGAAACTGGATCTGATTTCCGTTTCACTGATTTGGCTGCGCAAGCTCAAACCACATGACTAACCAGACGGCCACAGACTCGACATGGCGGCAAAGGCGTTGGCGGTGGCTCGCTTGTGCTCAAATTCGAAACTACTCGTAGTTCACGACAAAGTTTGACGGCCTTAAAGCGGACGCTTTCATGGAGAGCCTCATTTGGATTACAATCAGTGAGAAGACTATAAGTAGACAGTGCAGCAGCAGTGAGTTGGCATGCCTCAACGTGTCTCGCGCTTACGTGCAGTCGTATGAATCCACCGCCGCTGCTAGTGTGTTTGCTCGTGTTGTTCCTGCTGGATTATCTCCCGAAAGAAAGTTCGAAAAGGTGGGAGCTGTTACTTTTCAGCCTTTTACGGGAATAGCTAGAATTCTGTACGAAATATAGTGCTGAGAAAGTCGGCAAGATTGAATTATTTTCAAGGTGTTGACAGCGGGGTCAGGGGCAGAATCAATAGGAACATTATCTTTACACGCATGGTCGTGGTCTTCCAGTTGCTCAGGCGATTTCGTTTTTGCTTCGCCCCTCAAGTGTGAAGGTGCCCTAAAGGCCTAGCCGAGCCTGGATCAGGTAGGACCCGGCTTTGCGCCACTTAGTTGAAGCTGCGCCAGTTTTTTTTTTCTTACAGCACGCATCTTCGCATTGCTGACATCAATTTTCAATATCCAGTGGTCAGCTTTCGTTCTAGCTTAGGAACTTACACTTTCGCAGAATGTTCCATTATTACGCGATCGGTGTTGCGTAAGCTGAGTATATTTCTTAGAATATTTTGCGCAGGTTTCTGAGTACCTCAATACATATTTAAAGCGTGAATTGCTTTCGCAAACAGATTTGCAAAACTTTAAAGGTCAAAATTTTTACATGTTCCGTCTTCTATTGCCTTTCTGCGGACTATGACAGACTCTTTGCAGTATATCCAGGGGATGCTGCAGTGGCAGGGGAGGTGGAAAAGAACGCACACAATGGAGAAAAATTGCGAAGCACCCGGCAAGTCAGAGAAGCTTGCGAACGAGGTAACAACTATATTTCATATAGTGATCACCCGATATTTGTTGGGAAAAACCGCGAGGCTGCTGTAAAAGTACTTGTTAACAACGAAACAAGAGCGTCTGTGGTATGTTCTCTGCCTTGCTGGTTGCTTGCTTTAGGAGCGCTTCCAGTGTACGTTTCTTTTTTATGTGAAACACCAATGCTCGCATTTTAGGAATATGTTAGGAATGAATGGTTCGTACTTGGAAACGTTATTAAAGAGATTATCACCACCACTTTAGAGGTGTAGATGCAAATGGTGAAAAAAGTAATAAAAGAACCACTATTGGGAATGAAAAATACTGCGCAGAAATCACGTCGCTTAGGATAGCGCATTTTCGCAGCTGCCAGCTGGGCAGAATAATAAAGATTACTTTCTTAATATTCGTATGAAAGGACTCATGCCAACGATTTGCCAGGTGGTTATTCTCTTTCCATCAGCACAAAAAATCATATTTATGAGAAGTAAACTCATTTAACAGCGCGTACTGAGTAAATTGAAGTAGCCCTAAAGGAGAACGTTTTTTAGATATTCCGATACACGCTTTGTGATTTTTTGAAGCCAATGCAATCACACGTAATACTTTCACGAAATCAAAAAAGCGTGATGTATGTGATAAAGTACAAATTGGTTGACTGCATTTAAAACTCTTTGACAAACCTGGGCCAGCCTTCACAAAAGAAATGTGTAATGCCAAAAGTGTCGTCAAGAGAAAAATTCAGCCCCTCAGGATGCGGGTAATTTTACTAACGAAGACGGCTGCTACACGAGAACACGCACTTATAACGAAAAAAGAAACTAGAATGAACACAGCGCACAAGATGACGGAGACAAGAAAGCGCGACGCAGACAAAGTGCTGTCGATGAAGGAGATGTTCTGTGAATTCAGTTTCAGAAACCATAGCAGGCCATTTTGATACCCTATGATGGAGAATCACCGATCAGTCTCCGTAGATGTTTTGAATTGAATTTGTTTTAAGTAGGTGATGATAAATTATCTGGGCTGGTGGACGAATGTAAAACTTTGCCGAAGATCCTGAGACGCGTCACTCAGTGCGCAGTGGGATACTCTCACGTTTGAACTGTTAGGCCAAGCCCAGTTGCCGTTTCGTAAGTCCTCTCGACAGAAGCCTATGGTTGAACGTCGGCGTCGGGCGTCAGATAGCAGATAGCCCAGTTGTCCTGGTCCATTTAGTACAGGCCCCCTAACGATTGGCCACACCAACGAATATCGCCTGGGCTAGTGAATTAGTTGAAGTGCCTGCAAGCAGATTGTGTTTATTAGATCACGCCTTGTATTCAGACGCTAATATGACGCTCATTTGCTAGGAATACAGTTATACAGTTTTATACAATACAATAGACAGGCCGACCTATGGCATGCTCTATTTCATGCGAAATGCGGAACATGGTTAGGGCAATGCTGAACAATCTGAGAAGACTTCTGGAAGAAGCGGGTATACGTTACTTATAGTAAAGTGATTTTGAATAGGTTTTATATACCTTTTATTTTCTATTTTTTACTTTCATACTGTTTACTTCTAATGTTCCGCATATATATACGCCTCTCTGAAAGAAAAATTAACTTGCTGTAAGTCAGCGCTTTCGGTGTCCTCAATTCCGGCCATGCTTCTCTCGGTGTTGGGCTGTGGTTCACTATGAATTACTTCAGCCATGTTTGCTTGAAACAAATAAATCAGCCGAAAGTTGTCAAACTAAAAGCTGTAACACTCTTCTTACTTTTCAGGTCGGCTGGATGATTTATTCAAACGCGCTTCACATACAATACAATATACAATACTTTTAAACACGATGTTTATTCTAATGGCAATTGCAGCAATGTCATTCTCTAAATTGTGATGGGGTTCCAAAGTATTAGATTCCTTCATAATAATTCAATAACAGCCACGTATAAAATACTCCAAATCATCAGTTTAACCATCATCACGCCTCCAATTATTTTTTTCGAGCCTTTTCTTTTTTACCTACAGTTTGTAGCATCAGCCGTATATTGTGAATGTTTGAGAGCTATTCTGGCAACTTTCCTTCCTGCCGTAAACGATGGCAATAGAAGCCCGCATGCCTAGAAATATAGATTGCACGCTGTTGTTCCGGTTGTTCCAGGCTCCAACGGTGTGTTCTTTGCCGCCACTGGTACGAAACTTAAAACAAGTACGCGCGTGCACTTTGCATAACGGAAAATTAAAGTTGTTGGCAAACCAGGTTTCTCACTCATGCGTGACAAAACTTCGCGGAAACTTCGTGCTGACACATTCCGTAACGAAACTCGGTTTTCCACAGTTAGTTCACGTATAGTGCCGCGCAGAAAAGGGCGAGCGAAAGTGTACCCATTTCGTGGCGAACAGTCTCGCGTGTTTGTGTTCGTAGGCTGCACTGCCATTAGCCAGCGTAGTGGGTGTTGCTGCGCTCCTGGCAAGTCCGACAAAGCGCGTCTAATCTGCCAACCGCATTTTTGCCGATAGGAAGCACCCAAGTTACGACAGCTTTTTGTGCGGGGTCTGACATTTCCTTCACTTACGGTGCGTCTGCGTGTCCGTTGTATGTTGTATCATAAATGTGAACTTTTGAAGGTCATTTTTTTGGCAATGAACACTATGTTTCTGCGTATTTATGCTATTTTGAGGCGGTCATTGTGAATTTATGTGCCGTTTGCGAGTGCTCACAATTCGGGTGTTGTTAAATATACTCTCCCCGTTTCCTTTGTGCCGTTAACACGAACAGAATGTGCGCCCCGCCGTGGTGGTCTAGTGGGTAAAGTACTCAGCTGCTGACCCGCAGGGCGCGGGTTTGTATCTCGGCTGCGGCGGCTGCATTTACGATGAAGGCGGTAATGTTGTAGGCCCGTGTACTCAGATTTGGGTGCGCGTTAAAGAACCCCAGGTGGTCTAAATTTCCGGAGCCCTCCACTACGGCATCTCTCATAATCATATAGTGGTTTTGGGACGTTAAACCCCACATATCAATCAACGAACAGAATGTTTAAATAGGATGCTAACACCCAAATATTACCTGCTCCTCAATGTTGTGCGCTAAGCCTAAGAGCTAAATTGCTCTTCGACTTGCAATGCGACAGCGCCATTACGCATACGAATATTAATATCGATGCTTGCTTGACGAACTGGAGTGTCGTCATATGTAATTTTTTCTGCCTATATAGCAATCACGCGTGAAGAGAACAACAAAATAGTGATGAAAAAAAGTTAACTGTGATTGTTTTTGAGATAATTCCATACTATTCGGTTGACCATTAAAGAGCGTGAACGATGCGCTGAGCTTTCTTTCTCTTGTTTTTTTTGTGCCCCGGAAAAGCTTGTTGTTTAAAGCAAAGCTGCGAAAGCCTATTAGATTCTCGCACAATTATGTGCCACAGAAATAGTCCAAGACTTTCTATATACTCAGCTTAGGTTTTCAAAAAAATAAAGGAGTTTTCTGTGACTAGCCTACGGGGTATATACCAGACGCCCACTGCGCCCCTTTGGATTGAGCAAAGCGATGTTTGCAGCATAGCACGGGGGGGGAGAGGGGGGAGAGGCCAAGTATATGTCGATAAGGCCAAGTGCAGATGGTAGGTAAGCCAACTTTAGCGGGGGGGGGGGGAGGGAAGTGTGGTAGAGGAAGATGAATAGGCTACTAGAGAGAAAGTGGGGTGGGGTAAAATATAGTTAAGTGGCCAGATGACCAGGCCATAGAGCGGAAAGGAAAGGAGTGGACGGTGGCAGATAAAGGAAATTGCTGTGATCGAGCATAGACGACAAAAAAATGAGAAAGGAGTAGTAGTGGTGAGGTGGTATGGTGGGGTAGGGTTAAACAGAGTTAATGCTCAGACGTAGCAAGGACTAGTGGAATGACGTTGGCGATCACGGAAGCTTTCCACTCTCTAACGCGAGGTGATGAAGGTAATGCTAAAATTCTCAAAACCTTTCTAAGCCACGTTCTGCTTCACCTAGCTTCAGATCCTTTTGCGTTCAGTTGCTGCAGCTCGCTCTTTAACAACAGTGTTCGTTTGTCTTTATGACGTTTAGTCCGTTAGAGGCATGCATAGCTTCAGTAGCGCAGCCACTTGACCCCGCAACACCATTCTCCTACTATTCTCCTTGCCTTCACAAATTCAATAATGAGATGACATTCATCGTCTCAGTTGCTTATCGATGCAATGTCAGTTGAGTGCACGTTAAAGAACCCCAGGTTGTCGAGCTTTTGGAGCCCACCACTACGGCGTCTATATATGGCGGTTTTGGCACGTTAAACCCCAAATATCAATCATTACAAATATGAGCACTTCCTGTAAGCGTGGTGTGAGTATCGTTGGACACATCATGTCTCCCTGTCTTACTCTTTTAAATGCGTAGCATTTCCGAGCGAACTTTAGCGACTTTGAGCGTATCTATCTATCTATCTATCTATCTATCTATCTATCTATCTATCTATCTATCTATCTATCTATCTATCTATCTATCTATCTATCTATCTATCTAGCTAGCTATCTATCTATCTAGCAGCCTTCGACTTTTAACTCTCCTGGCCGTTTAGATAAGGGTATCAACACCAAACTTGGTATGGCATACAATGACTATATGGCGAGCACATTTTACTAGTCATAACGTGAAAATCATGATGTGTACGTCATGAACGTCATGATTTATATTTTATGATTTCCTTTCTCTTGTGGCGGTTTCGTTCACATGACTTCTTGCAAAACTGGCATGGTAATACATGATCGCATGATGAACACAAGCGATAGACCCTAACATGGAAATCATGATATGCGTGTCATGTAACAACATGACCACATTCCACGCTCGTGTTGCGCTCTCCGCCATTTCGCTTGCGTCACATATACCAAATTTCGTATTACGGTACGTGAATGAATGAAGCAGGCATCTGACTGGTGCAAACATGATAATCATGAGATGCGGGTCATGTAACAACATGACCCGCATGTTGCGCTGACGGCCGCATGATGCGCATGATGCCCTGACGGCATGATACGCTGACGGCCGCTTCGCTAGCTTCTCTTATACGAAATTTGGTATTACGGCACGTGAATGAATGACGATGGTATGATAACGGCGTAAACATTATAAACATGAGATGCGTGTCATATAACAACATGACTACATGATACGCTTATAATTCGCTCACGGCCTTTTTGGTATAGCTTCACATATACTAAATTCGGTATTACGTGACACGAACGGATGACATAGGTAAATGACACGTTCATCCATGATAATCACGACACGTGTGTTATCTAACAACACGACTACATGCTACACTTATGAGGCGCTCACAGCCGTTTCGCTAGCTTCACATATGCCAAATTTGGTATAACCTGACGTCAATGGAGGACGAAGGTATGAGACTGGTGCAAACATCATAATCATGGGATGCGTGTCATGGGAGAACATGACTACGTGCCACAGTCAAGGCGCCTATACACTTCGACGTGACGCGGCGGGCGTGCGCGCCGGCGTTCGATTTGTCGCGTCACGCAGGCGTTGCCACGCTATCCAGGCGCCAGTCCTGCCATATCCTTGCAGGCGCGCGCTGCGTTGCTTTGACGCATGCGGGTTTCTGCGCGTCCGGCGTCCCTCCGTCTCGAAGAGAGGCAGACGCAGTGCTGTCTGGGTAACGTATTGGCGCCAAACGCAGCATGTCGCAATTGGCACCGGTTGCCGTCGTGCCGTGATGACGGACGCTGGTCGCGCTTGGCGTCAGACTATAGAGTGCTCGAGTTTTGCTAGCGTGGCGTCACTGTGACGAGCATGCGTGCGCGTCAACGCGACGGTGGAGTATATTTGGCCCGTTACGATGCGCTTGCGGCCATTTAACTAGCTCCCCATATACCAAATTTCGTGTTACGTGATGTCAATGGATGACAAAATATATGACTGGTGCAAACAAGATAATACTGGCACGCGTGTCATGTAAGAACATGAGAACATACCACGCTTATAGTGTGCTCGGGACTGTTTCGCTAGCTCCACATATACTAAATTCGGTATCCTGGGACGTGACTAGATGACGAAGGTAAACGACACATCCAAACGTGATAGTCATCACACAGAAGTCATGTACGGCATCATTTTTCTCCACCTCATAACGTTGTGCTGATTTTAAAGTGGAATATCAACCTTTTCATTCGTGCTTCGCACATCGTCGATTCCCACTGTATGTGAGATCTGCCATTTTTTTTTGTTTTACGCTACGGCATCTTTCATTATCATACGTTTGCTTTGGGACGTTAAACCTCACATATATATCAACTCTTTTAGCTATAACGTTCGCAGAAAGCCTTTAGAAATTAGACAGTAAGCTGCTTGGCCTGTAATTGTTTGGGCCCATTACGTTCCCCTTTTTTGTATAAATAAACAATATTCTCGTATTTCCGAAAACTCTGGCCCTCTCACTGTGGTTGACTTTTCTATCACAACCTGTCAAGCGTCTATATTCGGATGTGACGTTATTTGGTCCTCTCTTATGGCTTTGCCTGTTTGCATTTTCGTTAACGCTTTCCTTACACCCCCCGTCAATACATACGGGATCGTAAATTTCTTTGTGGTACGACCATTTCTTTTGCCTGTGCAATGAAAACTAAATCGATTATTCTTGATTCCCACTGGGAGGCTCTTTCCATGTAATAAAAAATTGAGAAAAAAGTTGGATTTAGCTAAACCAGTGCAACCCAAAGGCTGTCTGTTGGGCATAACTCATCGGCGACTCCCTGCTTTACAAGCAAATAAAAAAAAAGATTGCATCTTCCATTCAATATGCCTCAAGGAGAAAAAGCAGTTCGTTGTTCTTTTACAGTGGGAGCAGACATTGATGACACGTGAACGTACGCCCCATTGAACTTGCGAAAGAACTTCTTTATTGTCTTTATGAAGGTGTCTCGGGGCAATTTATTTTTTGAGACTCGCGTGTGTCTTTATCACTATCCCTGTATTGTCAAACAAAGGCGTGTGAGTGCTTATCTTTTTTTGTTCTTTATGCAGTTGTATTTGAACGCTTCATTTTCTTTCCTCCACGTGTGCTCTATAGCTTGTCTGACAAACTAAAAGCAGTTTTCTTTTCTTTTTGTGGAGACACTTCCAGCTTTACCGTGTAGCTCTTTATCTAGAATGTCTTATTTTCTGCAATACGTTCGCAGAAACGTGCTGCTGTATTTCTTGGGCAAGCAAATAATTCGCAGTGATTGGTAAGTGAAGGTTTTTTTAAATGCGATTTCTGCTTCAAGAAAAACGTATCGTGTAACTTTTTTTAAGTCGAGTTACCTCTTCGGAGAGAAGGAAACTTTTACTGAGCATCCATTCATATCTATCTATCTATCTATCTATCTATGTATCTATCTATCTATCTATCTATTTATCTGTCTATATATATATATATATATATATATATATATATATATATATATATATATATATATATATATTTATCGATCTATCTACCTATAGAGCTATCTATCCATCTTTCTATCTATCTTAGTGTCCATATTTGATATGTTTTATTGATATGCCGGAGCATGTTCATAAAAATATCAAGTATAATATCGCAGAGGTTGTAAGCAATTGTACTGTGTTTACGGTCA